>JAJEKB010022078.1:0-15888 GCA_022393335.1 Macrotrachela quadricornifera | reverse complement strand
ATTCTGCAAAGCACTCCTTTATATCACGACTTCATAGTGCTGAGCACCATGTCGTCCTACCGAGCACTACGTTTTTCTGAAAGTCATGGTGCTGAGCACTACGAAGCTTATCAATTAATAATGTAATTAATTAATTAAATCAGAATTCTATTTGAAAATAAAATCTGACTTTGGGCTTGGTCCGAAAAATACAGGAATTTCGAACCGGGCCGAAAGTTCGGGACGAAAAATCCGTGGGCCGAAATTCCGTTCTCCCATGATATTCGTCATGTGCTCGATGCGATGGTTTCAATAAATATTTTTCATCAAGGAAACGAGCACTCAATTCAAGATTTAGATAAAGAAAGTGCTTCAGCTATGTGGTGTCAGCTTGTTATCGATGTTTTAATAAATATGGAAAAAAAATCTGATACCAAGAGTGAAATAACATATCTGTGTGAATCACTTAACTTGGATAATATCAAAGTACGGGAACAAATAACCGATTTTACAGAAAATTATCAGCCTGGAAACGCCGTGCTGTGGTATACCAAAAATATATTTCTCTATTCATTATTAAATAAAGCACTTCGTCTCAGAAATATTGATGTGATTTATCCATTTCGCTTTTTCATTGCTGATCTTCACCAAGAACTACGCCAATTACACAAGAAATTTATAGAATCTATCAGTACAAACAAAGTACGTGTCTATCGTGGACAACAACTAGCTATAGATGAGATTCGAAAATTAGAAAAGAATGTGAATGGAATGATATCGATCAATACTTTTCTATCAACGACGATGAATTATGACACGGCGCTAATTTATGCTGGTGACACTAAGAATGAATCAGTCTTATTCACCATTGAAATTGATACTCAACTAAACACGAAGATTCCTTTTAGTAGTATCGTCAATGTTAGTCAGATTCCAGACGAAGAAGAAGTTCTCTTTTCAGTTGGAGCGATCTTTCGAATTTCCGCTGTTGAACAAATTGAAAATATATATCATATTAAGTTGAATACCAGTGATCAAGAAAACGAAGAAATGAAGCGTCTATTTGCCTTTTATTACAAGCATTATAAGATCAATGAACCTACCTCTTTGATTACGTTAGGTTTGTGTCTTCATGAAATGGGTCAACTTGATCAAGCGGCACATTATTATCGACTGATGCTACACAAGCATGATATATTTCCGAATTATGATCTGCAAGCTAAACTCTACACGCAACTTGGTTATGTGGCTAAAACTCAAGGTCACTATGAACAAGCTATTACCGAATATAACCGATCCCTTGATCTTCTTTTGAAACATAATCCAACTAACTACAAAGACTTATTTGACATCTATAATAACCTAGGTGTTACCCATCGATATCTTTGTAATCTTGATCTTGCCTTACAGTTTACGTATCAAGCATTAGATGCACAAACTAAATTCACAGAATCCAGTGATGATGCTCTTTCTACAGTATACAATAGTCTCGGTCAAGTGTATCGTTGTCAACAAAAGTATATAACGGCTGAAGAATACTTTCAGAAGGCTTTGGATGTCTTCGACAATTCATCCACGATTCCATCTAATCATCCGAATCGAGCGACTTTACTAAGTAATATAGCCCATCTTTACAGAGACATGAATCGAAACGATGAAGCTATAGCCAAGTTTAACGAGATATTAACATTTCAATTGAAAGTATTACCTGAAAATCATACGCACATTGGACGTACTTACAATAATCTTGCCTGTATTTATTTGAGTCAGAATCGGCATTTTAAAAGTGCGCTTCATTGTTTAAAGAGAACCTTACGTATTTATTTGGGAAAGTTACCTCTTAACCATCATTGGATTGGTCTAGTTTACATGAATATCGCATTGGCCTATCATGGTCGTAGAATGTATTTAATCGGATGGTTATATGCTAGAAAAGCAATGGATCGAATAGATGACTTTCCAGTGGAAGATCCTAACCGCCATAAGTGTACGCAAGTATTCGATAAAATACAAGAAGAACTAAGCCACATTCTTTCGACATTGATTTTTGGTTTTAACGGGATTGAAACACTTAGCGAAACTGATCTTACGAACATAGGCGGCGGAACGATTTCAGTTTAGGGTAGGCTCAAGTTTTCAATATAAACGGCCTCAAGAGCAAACTGAAAGACGATTTTTCTTTGTTTATAATGGTAGCCACTATAGATCCTCGAACTACATGTGAATTGTATGGAAGCACAATAAGTTTAGAATGCTTATTGCGTCGAACGAAATCAAGAACTAACAATGTAGTAAAAACATGTTGCAAGAAAAATTTAAAAAGGGTGACGTGGACAAGCAAAACTATTCATAATCGAAAAAGATTTTTCTATCGTCATTTTTTCAAACAAAATCGGAGTAGACACTGTTAACATGGATCAAATCTAATTTTCTGCGGGAACTCGAGAAATAATAATACAATTTAAATCTCGTTGATTCACTGTACAAAGGTGTGTTTTCGTTTGATTTATTAGGCTTAGAAAGCGTTCAGTCGTAGCGATTGCGAGAGGAGTAGTTAGATATAACGATAATGATTTATCACATTGACAAAACATATTTTTATCAACTCGTTGGAAAGTCAAAATTCCACTCGCACTAAAAAGAATATAGCGGTTCGAACGATGGCAAACGATAAAGTATGCTATCGTCTTATAATCCACTCTGTAGTAGAAGTCTCTTCCTATTATGGGACTCCTCTAGATAAGTTGATCTGTTAGAATTACTAGTAGTTTTCGTTTTAATGACTGTTTAAAGGTTCTTGAGAATTTTAATTGGTGTTTTAAAAGGTTTTTAAATTTTAACATCTTTTGATGAAAATATGTTAAACTCTTCTCTATAAAGAGCTGCGGGTCCACGTTTTCTTCGACCCAGACCTGGGAATGAAAGAATTTATTATACCTGGATCCGACGCAGACCCGGTCAGGTTCAGACCTGGACCAGACCGGGTCTAGATCCGAATTTTTTTCTCAATATATAGTACCCTCTGTGTTGAAGAAAGTGTAAAGGGTGGAAGTAGAGATCTGCGGGTCCACGTTTTTTTGGACCCAGACCCGACCCAGACCCGTACTCAGATCCGGTCGGGTCTGAGTCGACCCGCAGCTCTCTACTTCTCTAGCACTGTTAGAACTTTGAGATCTCTGAAAAATCGTAAGATCATCCATGTAGTCAATAACGTGAAATAATGTCCATTATTTTTGCATCATTGGCTACATGGGTGGATGAAAGTTCAATATGAAAGGAGGGGGGTCGTTAAGAGCTGAAATCGCCCCCCCCCCCCCAAAAAAAAGTCCTTTCTTTCACTTCCACAGGTCAATTTTGACATCGCGAACTCGAATCTGTTATAATTATGTCTATCCAAAAGCGGCAGATGGTCTCCTAAGCACCATTTTCTTCTATAGAATTTTGGTCTTTTTTCGCCGATTTTTTGACGTTTTTCAACATGATTGATCAAGAAAAGTATCTCGATCCAATTTTCTTTTTCGCTAGGTCGATAGAATTTTTTACGCTCTACAATTTTCGTATAAGAACATGCCCTTGAAAACGTGGGCGTGATGGTCATTTCGTGGAAATACTGGAAAAAAAGACCTTTTTGGCCATGGTTGATGATATTTTTCATCATGATTGATCAAGAAAAGTAACTCGGTCCAACTTTCTTTCTCATTAGGTCGATAGAACTTTTCAAGCTCTACAATTTTTGTATAAAAACATGCCCTTGAAAAAGTGGGTGTGATGGTCATTTCGTGGAAATACCGAGAAAAATGACCTTTTTTCACTGGTTTTTGACGTGTTTGATTGAAAAAAATATCTCGATGTCATATGCATTAGCAGGAAACTGATAGAGCTTTTAATGTCTTGCAATAGATGTGTATAGTCATGACGTCCATGTAGAAGTGGGGCTGAGTTAACTTCCTTGGTAGCATTGCTGATGACGAAAGATCAAAGGAAAGAAGAGAAATATCGAAGGAATGGAGATCTCGAATGAGATGATGAATAGTTAACACTGCATGGTCAGAAGAGAGAAGAAGAGAACGAGAAATATTCGTCCGCGCGAGAGATCATTTCTTCTTTTGGTTGTGATACATTGTGTTAGCTTATTCAATGGAAAAAAATTGGTGACATGTCCGATCGCTGTTGTCCCTGTGGTGCTCGTTTGGATCATTCAAGTGCTGTGAGATCATTGAGCCCAGGCAGACAATGAACGGTTAAAAGTGCGTTTAAAACGCTTCACTTTTGAAATTTTTTGAAAAAAAAAACACAGTGTAACAAAATTTTCCGTTTAGTTTGTTTTTCGGAAGAAAATGTAAAACCCCAATTATATTATCAGTATATTGTTAGTGAGTAGATGTAACTGTAATTACTAATTGTTGGTCGGCGGTAGTACGCACCACTCATCTGTTACTAGTGAGTGGTAAATGGTTACTTTAACTATTCTGTGATATCTATCCGTGGTCGAATACATCTAAATCACGTAACATTGAATTGCGAATAATCGGTCTAGATACTTTCTAGCGAGTGATAAGTGTTTCCCTTTGACGTTTATTAGTACCAGACAAACCTTGACTAGAACCAGTATTTGTTACTGATGAACAGTAAAAGATCAGATACAATATTAATCATTAGTGAGTAATTTTTAAGCGAACAAATCGGTTTTTATTACTAGGGAGACGAGGTCAAGATTAACAGTATAACAATCTTATTAGAAATATTCCTCCTACCCAATTCAAATGCACGTTCTTGAGATATTGGTAGTGTATGTTGTCAGCAATATCTCACTGTTACTGGAAATCGACGGGAGAAATATTGTTCGGGTCTCAAATTGACCAGAACGAAAAACAACCTTGTTCTGAATTTGCTGCAGTGGTACTACCATAAACTGATTTACTGAACAAAAATAGATTTGCAGTACATCTCATATTGAACATCTTTAATAATCTGAGTATCATCAATTAATGTTACATTGACTTGTTCAATGAACATTATAACATCATCTCATACAAGCTTATCCTAATCAATGCCTTACATTGAGTGATGCAGTTACACACACACAGCGCTGCGTGAGGACGATTTGATCATTCTGATTAAGCTGAACTTGTTCTCATCGTCTTATCCAGTAATGTTTTATTTAATGCACATTTAACCCTTTCCGGCCCACCGTACTAAATATAGTACGGTTTTTCAGGTATTGTAATCTTTGAATAACTCGCGAATACAAAAAGATATGGAAAAGCGGTTTTCTCTGCAACATGAAAGAAACTTCAGTGCATACATCTATATAAGAATCATAGCCTTAATGAGGCACTTAGTAGTAAGTCCGAAGAGTTTTTGAGATACCACTTGTAGGAGAAGGAGGATAAACAATTCTCTTTTGCAGTTTTCAAAATATTTCGCTTGTTCGCATTGGAATCAACTTAAGAGGGACTCCTTGTCATATTCCACAGGTTGATTTTGCGAAAGCTTTCAATTGAATTTTGACCACTACCGTACCCCCGTACAGGAATAGCCCAAAAACGACGTGAAAGATTTTTTCAAAATTTTGGTGGGAAAATTCACAACACACACTGCCTATATTAAATATAAAGTCTCCAAGAAATTTCATCGATTGGCTAAGCCATGGCCCTGAAAGGGTTAACTACATAACTCATTCTTTTCTTCTTGAATTATACGATACCGATAGTGTGTTCTAATTCTTTCTTCTAAAAATGCAAGTATATATGAGTAATAAGTATAATCAACCAGGATAGACAAGTTAGTCGTTTCTCCTTCAGGTTGTAATTATAAAATAAGTTAGAATTTAGCTGTTTTATTAAAAGTTTCAGTAATTAATCATTTCATATTTTGCCTTTCTTTCTTTTCCAAATAAAAACATAGTTCATTATATCCGTCCGCATTTCAACCAAGTTTTTCTTTCGTTCTGTCTTTTCCTTCCGTCCGCAGCGCACAAGGAAAGAAAAGAAAGGTTATTCTTTTATCATTCTCTCGTCCGAATATTAACTTGTTGTCTCTTCATTCTGAACTAATTTGCGTTCTGTATCATTCACAGAGTAGTTGCGTAACCGAGCTGGTCACATAACTCCTGGAATATACTCAGAATTAATGCTAGATTTACTATATGCAATGCTCATCCTTCTTGAGTGTAAGACTGAATATATCTAAATTAAACAAAACTCTTTTCTGCAGAGAAATCTTAAGTAATTGACAGATGAATGAGCTTCGAAACAAATATCTTGATTCCGCAGAAAAATAGATAATGATTATCTGCATAGATGTAGCTTAGCCAACTACCGAACTGACTTAGAACAGGCTACAATTATGAGACTTCGTAGAGCATAATTATCGCTTCTAGTTATGTTACATCCTTAAACTTCGATACTTTGGAATTTGATGCAATTAAAGCTAAAACTATTACTGAGAATCGTAAAGAACATTTGCCCACCATAACAATTCCGGTTGTAGTTTTCTAAATATTAGAAATTGGTTAGATAAATCGTAGCTTGCCAATCGTTTCACCAATTTCTGTGTTAGTCATAGTATTTGAATCTATTTCTCAGTCTAATCCATCCCTCACATATTTCAGTATAACTAAAATATAACTGTAAATAGTTAGATTCTCTTTCTGTTGATTAATTAATTGAGTTTATTCGAATTATCATTGAATTAATGTTAGATTAGCCGTTATTTAATTATTGTTTGAGAACGATGTCAAGAATTTCTCTATGATCAGTGAGTCTACGTTCATATTAAGATTTATTTCATACTTTACTATTTACTTATTTGACTATTGTACTGTTTTTCTAAAAGTAGAACAGAATGAGAAGTTTATGCTGTTCCATCGAACCTCCGTATTTTTACTGTTCGTTCCGCCATTAAAAAAATAGAACAATAGTCAAATAAGTAAATAGTAAAGTATGAAATAAATCTTAATATGAAGGTAGACTCACTGATCACAGAAATTCTTGACATCGTTTTCAAACAATAAGTAAATAACTGTCAATTTAACATTAATTTAATGATAATTCGAATATAATCGATTAATTAATCAACGGGAACATAATTTAATTAGAAATCGTTGATACTTCACCGTTTAGATGAAACATTTGTTGATCGTTAAGAAGCGTTGTAATGGGAATTGTTTAAACAGTTAGGGTTCGTGCAGATCAGGCGTTTAAACGTGTAAACGGTGTTAAAAGTTAATTTTTGATAAACTGTTTTAACGCGTTTTTGGCGACTAATGAAACTAATTAAACAGTTGATATCTTGAGATGTTTAAACACCATTTTTGCCGTTTTGTTGTCTGCCTGGGACCTTCATCGACAGATTGTTGAATTTCATAAGAGTACAAAAGAACATCGAATGCTTAAACTTGATCGAGGTGTCACAATACCCACATCGGATTTTGAAGAAATCCAAAAGAAGAAAGATGGATTATTTTCAATCAATAGTTTTCTTTCTACTAGTTCGGTTCAAGCGGTTGCTAATATGTTTGCTGCTAACGCTTCGGATGATTCTACGGCGGTACTTTTTGAAATGACTGTCAATCAAACAGTGTCTAGTAGTGTTTCTTATACTAGTATTCGAATGTTTAGTCAGTTTTCTGATGAAGAAGAATATCTTTTTAGTATGGGAAGTGTTTTTCGTATCGAATCTATTGAACAATTGGTTGAAAAAAAAAAATGTGGTGCGTTCATTTGAGCTTAACCACCGATCATGATCCGGAATTAACATCACTAACGAGCTATATACGAACACAAATAGAACAACCAAATCTAATGTCTTTATGTGGGCTTATGTCATATATGGGTGATTTTGAAAAAGCTGTTAAGATAAGTGAAATGTTAATTAAATCTTCTAGTACAATATCCGATTTGTGTGTGTAGCCTATCAATCGTTAGCATACAGTCATTTTAGCACAGGAGATTATCAGAAAGCATTGGATGAACTTCAACTAGCATTAGAATATTCTCATCAACTACCCGAAAATCGAGAATCACGTGTATCGATCTGTATGTTTCAAAGTATATTATATTTACAACAAGGAAAATTTGATCTTGCTTTAAACAACCTACAAACAAATCATTGAGAATTAACATGAATACACTAGTATGAAAAATCATCAAGAAATAGTTAGAAGTTGTACACTATTGATCGGAATTATTTTCTATTGTCAAGAACGATTTGCAGATGCTCTTTCATATCAAACCAAGGCCTATAACATGGCAAAGGATTGTTTACCAGGCAAACATCCAAATATTGGAGGATGTCTTCAACACCTTGCTCTCACCTATCTTAAACAGGGTCAAATTGATAAAGCATTTGAATGTATGCAAGAATCTACGGAAATTATGCACGATTCATTCTTACCTAAACACTGGATATCACTCAACGCGCAAGAAACATATGCGAGCTTTCTGTATCTTAAAGGTCATCACTCAGCATTCGAGTCTGTCAATGAATGCTTGTCGAATACCTTCTCAAAATGTCAGTTAGATTCTACAGATAATTCGATAATTTTATTGCTACAAACTAGAACATATTTAGTTGCAAGTAAAATCGACGAAGCATTATCTGTGATTAATCAATGTTTTGACATTTACAAACGGAATCTTGAATGACAAGAATATATAATTAAAGGAACTTGTCTTTTGAGAAAAAAAGATCTCGCCGAAGCGTTACAAAATTTGAGACAAGCTGATCAAATTGCAATTCAACAATTCGAACCGAAGCATTCAACGATAGTATCTATTCAGCTGCTAATTGCACAAGTTCACGCAGAAGAAAATAACCGTGATGAAGTATTAACCATAGTGAAACAATGTAAAGATTTTATTTCCAATGAATTGACGAATTATTTGAAGAGTTTTGGGATCCATCCTTTACAAAGTATTGTTTTGATATTCAAACGACGATGTTTCAATCATTCTCAATCTAGAGAATATGAAAAAGCGTTATCTGCATTACAAACTAGTCTGGAAATTCAAAAGAGTATTCTACCACACGATCATCTAGATGTGGCTGATACATACGAAATGATTGCATCTTCTCTTTATGAAATGCGCAACTATTCGGATGCCTTAATCAATTATCAAAGCGCATTAGATATATTGGAGAAATATTTATCATCGAATGATAAAAAGATTGCTGGAATATGGAATCAAATGATTTCTGTTCATATTGATTTGAAACAGTATGATAAGGCGTTGTTTGCATCCAATAAATATTTACAAATTCTATTGAATACGCTCTTCTTCAAGACTTTTCTGAACTTGCTGATGCTTACGATCATATAGCCTTCATTCTATCCTTCCAACAGAAATGGAACGATGCTATTGACAATGGTCAGGAAGGTTTTCGCATCCGACTTGAATATTTATCTCTAACGGACTCAGCTATCATCAAGTATCGAGAAAGATTGGGTACTCTTTATTTAAACGGGAAGCAGTTTCATGATGCTTTGGCAGAATATAAACAAGTTTTAGATTTTCAATCGATCACATGGTCATCCAAGCATATCGATATTGCAATGACTCACAAAAGTATCGCATCGGCCTAAATTGGAATCAATCAATATTCAGAAGCTATCGTTTATTTACAAAAATGTTTCGATATTCAAAAGAGTTGACTTCCTTCAAATCATCCAGATCTTTCTCAAACTCAATCATTCCTTAATGATGTTTTGTTTATACGAAATAAACTCTCCGATTATATAGCTGAAGGAACAAATTATCATGCTTTAGGTCAATATGAACTATCTTTGATTGCATTCAAGCGATGTACAAATAACCTTGATTTTATTGCCAATACTCAAGTACTTATTGGTAAAGTTCTTTATAGACAAAAGAAATTAACTGATGCAGCCGTTTATTTTCAAAATGCTTTAAATATTCAGTTACAGCATTTACCAGCAACAGTCCTCGATGTCATAGAAAACTGGAAGATATTAGGAAAGATTTATTTAAAGTTATGTCAATATGATGATGCTTTATCAGTCTATGATCAATGTTTAGATTTCCAATTAAATATCTCGCCATCCAAACACATTGATATTTCAGTTACTGATAAGAAAATTGCATTGATCTATTGTGAGATGGAACAGTATGAAGAGGCTATCGCAAATCTTCAAACATGTCTGGATATTCAGAAGAGTTCGTTCCCTCTTGACTATCATGAGCTTGCTGCTACTCAATCATTAATGGGTGATATTTTCTTCAAGTCGGATAAGTTCTCGGATGCTGTGATTTATTTTCAAGATGCTCTCGATATTCAACTCAAACATTCACCATCAACGAGCATGCACATCATTAGAAATTCGAAACAATTAGGATGATGTTATTATTTAATGGGCCGATATGATGATGCCTTATTTCGATTCAATCAAAGTTTAGAGATCCAATTAAATGTATTGCTATCTGAACACATCGATATAGCATTCACTCACCTATCTTCAACTAGGCGATCACGAAAGAAGTTTTTTCAACTTGAAAAAATGTTTGAATATCCAAAAGAAGTCGCTTAATTCAAATCACCCCAATCTTGTTGATACTCATCTATCAATGAAATTACACTTTGTGAAACTCTCTATTATCACTGTTAGCATTTGCTATAGAACTTAAAGTAGTGTGAATTTGATAAACATTTTGTTCAAGAAAACACGAAAGATTGCGGATAAAAGTACTAGAAGTTTTAGATTTTCTTTGTCATTGCAACAGCAGTACAAAGTTCACGTATCGGATACGAAGAACAAAGCATCTAGAAGTTCACCTACATGTAATTTAACAAAAAACTAATTATTGTTAAATCTAAGTTCAGAACAAATACAGATGGAATTAATTGAACTGAAAGAAAAATGATTTATCTATTAAGATAATAATAAATGATTAGATTTAGTGATAAAGTAACGAATAATTCAACCGTTATATATAATCGAAGGATATATTATTCTTCAAAGATCAAAATTAATTTCTACTAATAGTGGAATTTTATTTGTCAATATTATATCGATATTACAAAGAACAATCGTTAACCATCGAATATTTTTCTTAAAAATGATGAAAATTTTTGTTCGTTGTTTGTTTGGCCAATCCTTAATAATACACTGACGTTCATGATAATAACGCTAGTATTCATTCTATTCTGGAATAATGTTGCATTCAAATTAGAATTTTCATTTAATTCATTTCTTCACCTAATGTACTTTTCTTAATATTTTAATAAGAATTAATGAAAACTTTTCTCTTCGATCACATCAATAATCAACATATACATAGACATGTCTTTCAAATATTCATTGTTTATCGAATGAATTTCTCAAGAGTAAAGGTGATTTGAATCAACATAATCTAGTCATATGCTATAGTTCAACTTGAAGAGGTTAAACAACGACCATTATATTGGCTAATTCGTTTACAGTCCATTTGGGACGAAAATGATCGTTTGTTTCATCACAAAAAAAAATCATATCGACGGCCGAGCATTGTTTGGATAGACACACAATAACCTCTTTCGCCTATATAAACGAAAGACAAACTCTATATTCACCATCATTAAACATGAAACGATTTCTCATCATCATTTTGCTTATTGTTTTTTTGTTTGGTGTTGTTCTTTCCAGACGATATGCATTCAGAGGTAAAAATCAAGTCTTTTTTGTTTGACTTTTTTTTAAGTTATTTTTCATTCTTAGGAGGACAACGACCTCGCAATAATAGAATATTTACAGCTGGCTTTTTCAAAGGTAATACGAAGGACTAGTAACATTGTATGTTTGCCTTCTAATGCGTGTTAATGTCTAGGAAAAGAAATAAATATTGTTCATACTTTGGAATAAATGTATAAGAAAAGAAATTTTTGTTTTATTTCAATATAGAATTGATTATGGGTTAAGAAACTATCTGGAATGAATTCATCTATGGATGGATATATATGAATAGATCCTAATCTGTATTGAAAGCAGAACATGGAAGCAGTAGAGCACCGCCTTGAACTCATCCTACTTTCATTGATTCAATGAAAGTTTTGCTTCGCAGTATTTTCTCACGTAATCAACGGACGAAATTTCGTTTGAGAGTAGTATTGTTTGTGTCCTTCGGCAAAACTAAATTATTCAACACTATTTTTAAAAGTGAAAAAACATTTATCAACGAAAGAAAACTCATGTAATATCGAACCGTTTATGTCATGCAAAGTTTGGCGGAACCAGTGTCTTTTCGTCCCGCTAACACTTTCATCTAGAGAGTGAAAGATTTGGAAATAGAACAACATTGTACTCTCAGTTGCTGTGTTATCACGATATCCGAAGAAAGAAGAATTAGAAAAGATTCGATCGTGGCATATTAATCATAGATGATATAGCAAGTAGAAAGAATGACAATGCAAGAAACAATTTAATAAGTTTATTTATTTGAAACTACAAATAGTGAGAGTCTGTTGCGATTCCGCCTTTGATTTTGAGATATTAATGTCAAATGATGACGTCTTCAGCTTGCTAGCGATGAACGTCCATACATTTGGTGAAACGATTATCATGGTTAGCATTTCTCGCAGAACTTCAACTAGTGAATTTGATAAACAATTTCTCAAGAAAAGACAAAAAAAATAGTAAAACTATCATGAATTTTAGATGTTCTTTGTCATCGCTACAGTAGTGCAAAGTTCGCTTGTCTTTGCTAGTGAGCTTACAGCTAGAATGTATGACTCTTCATCAGTGCGGTTATCGCCCAATATGTCACACATATTGGTTATTCCTCCTAATCTCCCTTCATCTAGTTTACAGTCAGTACTTAGATTTGCAAACAAAATTGTCTTTATCGGTTTGGGTCGAAAAGTACATTTCGTTGAAAAATGAAAATATTGCGAACATTAAAACATTCTTTTCGCTGGAACTTTTACAGATGCTTAGAAGTCGCTGCATGAGAAGTGCAAACAAATCTGTGATATAAGTGATCAATCAAACACTTCTGATTTCGATGAAAACTACCTCACGTTGTAGAAAACGTTTGATTATCCAGATGCTGCTGAACTTCAAAAATGGCCTATAAATTAGCTGAAATTTGATCAGAAGCCCATCTCCTCAGGGTCACTTATTCCTGGAAACTTCATCGCAGAAGAAGATTTTTTCGATTTCAGAAATGTATCTTTTTTGTTTGGTTGTACATGTTTCCTCGCTACTATGGCTATTATTAATTTTCGTAATAATAATAATATTACTGGTGCTGGTTATTTCGTGGTGCTTTTATTTGTAATAGTATTACCGGTGGTATTGGAAAATATTTAAAAAAGGAATAGTTATCTATTGTTTGCTCTAAAGATAGACGACTACGTGCTTATGCATTTGTGAAATCAGTTACCCAGACGAAATAAATATTATTACTAAATGTTTAGTGCAAATTTGAATCATATGAATTCGGACTCAGGACAAAAATTTTGTTCTCTAGTAATGATATGGAATGGAACGGTTTGAAAGTAAGCAATCGTCTTGTTTATCTATGGATATACATCAGATTTGAGATCTTCAAAGGCACGACAGACATGTTAAATAAAGATCATAAAATCAGAAGAGGAATTCTATCCATATTATCCGATAAACATTCGCTTCCCGTTCTAGTTCGATTTTGTGGTACATATGAAAAAGAAATTTTTTAAGAGATTTTGCGTTTCCTTCGAAATTTCATGAGCTTTTTCCCGTCGTTCTGGCGATAGTGCTATGTGATTTAAATGATCTTTTCTTCCATCGATTGTGACCTCCCTCAAGATAATTTATAGCGCGTGGATTGACATTTCAATAAGGATCGTAGATTTGAAGTGAAAAAAGAAAAAAGTAATTCAATATTCAAATGTTATCATGTTCTGTTATTAATAATCATTAATAATTAAAATGAGATGGAAGCATAATAGCGGCCTTATGAAAGTGAAATTAGAAAGAGGATGATGCAGATCAGATATAAAGAAAAAAAATCCTTTTCTGTAATAGAAAATTTCTCTAGACAAATTGTTTAAACGGTGTAGATGATGATACCAAAGCTCTAACTTTACCTTACTTTTCGACACGCATCACATAAGGTAAAAGTTTTTAAAATATTCTCTAGAGTTGGTTGGATACATGAAATACTGAATTAATTGGCAAATTCTCTTGATCATCAATCCATAAAAACAATGCTTTTAAATTAATCTGCTTTAAATCAACATATATGTTTATCTGATAATTGTTGAGGCGACAAACAAACTTTGTTTTATGTCATTCTAAGTTCTTTCATAATGTAAAGATCGAGAGAAAACCTTTTCTCTTTTATGTCAATAATAGATGAATTATCATTGAATTTATATTAAAAAAAAGTTCTTTTCTGACGAGTTTTTCTACGAGATGGATGTTATTGACATAAACATGTTTTTGAGAAGAAATATTAAAAGAATATCTTGATTGTTAATATGGTTCTCTCTAGTCAATCATTATTGCTCAATATTATTCTCGACTCGATTAGTATTGGTTTTTGTAGTATAGCTATTTGTATCACATGTATGTTTATTTGATTTATTTTCATTCGTCATCAATTCATACAATCAAAAGAATATATTCTATTTCTACTTAGTTTGAATATGTATATCAGTATATTAATATTTAGTATACTCGTTCTTGACATGTTTATTTCAATGATTAAAGGTCATATCACTTCAGACATATTTCAAATCGATTATGATACATTATGGTGTCGTGTAGAAATCTATTTATCGGCTGTTCCTACTAGTTGTTCACTTTATTCGGCTACACTTCAAGCTCTTCATCGTTGTTTTCGAATCGTCTATTACACTCGTCCTTTTTTCCATTCGAATATATATTTTTATTTATTTGCCATAGCAATTCAAATATTACTAAGTATATTGCAATCATTACTACTTCTTCTCAACCATGAATATGAATACGAAGACTATCATTGACAAGTTCTTCTAACAAACTGCCGTGGTATGGTAATTGGTGCGACTCTCCCTTGGTTTTTACCTGTCTTATTGACAGTAATCATCTATGCACGTACAATAAAATATATCCGACACAATTCATTAACATTTACTTCAAGACAATCAACACGAATCAAACGTGATTTAACTATTATAAGACGTAACGGGTGGCGCAGAAGAAATTGCCGCCTTTTCATAGGCTGTTTTTTTCACGTTAGACTATATGAGAAAGTTTCCTCCTGATGTCAAAAGATAGAGAATTTTTTGTAGATTTTAGTGATATGTTGTTTCCAAGATGAGCATTTACCCTTCTCTTGTAATGATAAAAATAGTGGATACTACGAAAACATCATTTGCTCAACTGCAAAATGAGACACTTTTAAAGTAAACGTTTTAGCTGACTAATTATTGTTCAAAAACTTCTTCTCGTTACTACTCGATGCAGAATTTTTCAGTGCATCTGGTGGTATGTTGATGTTTTTAAACTTGATTGTTTCTGCTTCAAAAAACACAAAACATTAAGAAAATACCCTCGGCCAACGAAATGGTACTCATCGTTGCCAGTTTTCTCATAACTTGCTTTTTCAAAAACCACTCTTTTTGTATCAACAAATGCAGAATTTCAAGCTCTCCAAAATGCTCTTCATTATACCCACGAAAAAAAAATTTGCGAAATACCGCGACAAACCGCGGTTATATAGTTAATACCACGGTTAATCGCGGTTTTGTGCATCGCGTTGAAAAAAACTGCGGTTAATCGCGGTCTTGTGCACCGCGTTAAAGAAAAGCGCGGTGTACTTCATGATAACTGCAGTATTTAATATAGCGACTATCATCGGTTTAGAATACCGCGGTGTACTTCATAATAACCGCGGTTTTCAATATAGCGGCTATCATCGGTTTCTTAGATCGCGGTGTAGTCAATGA
>JAJEKB010022077.1:0-29236 GCA_022393335.1 Macrotrachela quadricornifera | reverse complement strand
CGGTGCCCAACTTATATTAATTATTTACACTTTTTTTGTGGAAAAAAACAAAGAAGCATTCTAACGTATATTGTAGGTATAGTGGACAAACATATCACTGTTTTGCACATAGAAAATCGACAATAAAAATCATACATGTTTTCCAAATTCTGATAAGAAGTTGACAAACAAAACGGAATTTTGCCGTAATTCCGTAGAACCGTCACCGTTGTCGAAGTTCGAATGATTTTGTCTTCGAAACGAAGATATTTTTTTGATGAACCGAGTCGAGACAAATCAATGAGAAAAAGACATTTTGCATATTTTTCAAATCTGAACGAGATGATTTGTCTTAGTCCTTCGTTGAATATTTGATTCGAGAATTGACGCGTGATCTTTATTCGTTCATTCTTTCTGTTGTTTTTTTCCTTCGATGAATGTGACACGAATTTCTCGAACAATGTCAGATGAAACCATGTGCAATTTCGATCAACAAGTGAAGGTACAAGTTTCATTAATAACCTGTCAAAATTGTGCAAATGATTTTCGAATATCTTCATTTTCGCAGTATTCTCATCAAGCCGAATGAGAATGTGCTCCTCATATCTGTATTCGTATGATTTTCTAATTAAGTCAGTTGTTTTCACAGTCAGAAAGGTGAAACACATCTAGATGTTGAGGCATTCAGTGCCATTAGAGAATTAAGTCATTTAGCAAAACTTTACCGATACTGCTGAACATTCTTTAGATATAAGACGAATTAATAATAAAAACTATGTCATATATGTATATTCATTAACAAAAGCAAATAGTCAATTCGTATCTAAAACTAGCTGATGACGTATTCACATTTACGTACATCTGTTTCATTATTAGAAAAGAAACGACCGCTGTACGACCTCACAACAAGTTAGGTGAGTTGAGATAAAGACGCTGACCTATGACCACTCCGAAGAATTTTTTTCAGGCGACTTGATCATCGAACAACATAAAAAGTTCGACTGCCAGATATGGATCGACCGCTCGGGCCGTCATATATGACTGATGCCCTTTCTTAGGTCAACCCTTACAACCCTCAGTTTATTGTTTCTTGAACAAAGAACTAAAATTGCTATATATTCTGTTCAGATCGATCATTTTAGCATATAGAATCATCTAGTCTTACATAGCATGAATATTGTAACACAGTTTGTAATTATACGATATCATTTTGAATGCTATTATTTAAATGATGTTTTTTTTTAGTTCTTCTATTATATTCTTTTCTTACTGGAACATAAGAAATGTGTTATTGGTTTGCCATTAGCGAAAAGAGACATAGTAAAGCAACAATGTCAAATACCAGTTCAAACAGTTCTGTCCGATATTACCGTATGTAACTGTGGTCAATTTGACAAAAACCACAAAGAGGGGATACAAGACGGTTATGGGTCTTTTCATTTTGGAAATGGAGGAAAATATACAGGTTATTGGGCTAACTATATGCCGAATGGTCAAGGTGTATTTACAAGAGTTAATGGTGATCGATACGAAGGAAGTTTTATAAATTGTAAAATGAATGGAAATGGAACTTATTATTACGCTGATGGAATCATATTCGTAGGGGAATTTGTTGATGATAAAATGCATGGTTATGGTGCGGGTACCTTTCCAAACGGTGATCGACTTGAAGGAAGCTTTAAAAATTGTAAAATGAATGGAAATGGCACATATCACTATGCAGACGGACGAAAATATGCAGGTGAATGGGTTGATAATAAAATGCATGGTAAAGGTGTATTTACATGGCCCAATGCTTCTAAATATGAAGGAATTTTTAAAAATGATAATATAAATGAAAATGGTACTTTTTATTATCCTGATGGAAGAAAATATGTTGGTCATTGGATTAATGGTAAAAGAACTAATCAAGGTATATTAATGTGGTTAAATGGTACTCGATATGAAGAAAGTTTCAATGATATTTCGTTAGACAATATGAAAATTGATTAACGATAGACGAGATTTACATTTGAGTAGTTGGATTATAACACTATCTCAAGTTCAATATTGTGCAATTTTTTGTATATATTTTACTCACTGATTGTTGTTGTTAATTATGATAAAATAAAAATGAAATATGAACTATTTTGCTTACTATATAAACTATTAAACAAATACAATCCACCAATCTACATGATTTCTTTAAAATGTGATACAATTTTACTCGATCGAGAAGTTTCGAGTTAAAACATGTGTGTAAGACACATATAGTAGAGTTTTCAATTCAATAATCACTCAATATATCGTATTTTTCTAAAAGTCATTCATTGTTTATTTATCTGCGTGGTAGCTAAAGAAGAAGATATGTTTGTTTGAGATAGATCAAATAGAGTTACTAAATGATTTCATCTTTTTTAATTTTTTCAACTTGAAAATGATGATTGAGAATTAGCAATAGTTCTTCCTCATCTAATATACAAGATGTGCGGCTCGTCCTGTCCTGCAGGTTTACATAAAAACTTACGCAATTTTTTTTTAAACAAATGAGGAAGGAAAAATCAGGTATAAACACCGCAAAATTTAGCAATTTCAATTGTGTTGAAATTCTAGCACATTGATGGTGTCTTTTTTGTCTAGATAAGTGATCTATCTAAGGACCTAGATTACTTAAAATCATAGAAATCATCTGAAAAACACCTAAAAATCTGGATTATAGCTATGGCTTGCTGAGTAGGCTGTCTCTATTTGGGAAAATGCTCTTCAAGGCATTAAAACTCAAACGTAAATTAAGTCGTTAAATCATAGAGTTTTCACGTATTTTAACGCGGTATTTCTCGTGAGCTGTCGGCTTGAGTTCCTTATTCTCATCTCTCAAGTTTCGTTATTTATCTCGTCTTGCTGAACGTATTTTTCAAAACAGCTAATTGTTTAAACGCTAGAAGACAGTTCTTTGACGTAAAACTTATTATACAAGAAGGAACAACCAGCTTGAATTCTAAATAACTAGACAATATTTTATTGATAAGATCTATATGGAAATATCTACAATTATTTGGAGAGTAATTATGTTGTTTTTTTTGTTAACTAAATTTTTCGTAAGTAGGACTTATACTTTCGAAACAAGTAGTCACTCAAATCTGTGTTATTGATTTTATATTCTTACTTGTTTCAATATAATGATGTGTCATCCCAAATTCGTATTATGTGATTCTTTTTGGTTCACGACACGAATATAATCAGAGAGTTATCTGCCATGTTCCTTTCGTGTTTATCTATTTAATTATGCTTAAAAGACACCGCTGAGACATCTATATGACACGAATAAATTGGAGGAAATATGGATAGAAAATTTACTATCTTTTTCAACTAAAAATTATTCACATCTATCCTGCCAAAAACCCTGTCCTGCAGGTAACGGTTTCATTTTTTGTCCTATCCTGTGCTCACCTCTGGTGGGTGTGAATGTGAGTTGAAGAGATACCCACAGCCAAGATAAATCATTATTCAATAATCGATTATCAGAATAAATATTCGATATTGACGAAGATAAGTGATTGTTCGATCGTCCTGATGAAAATATTTTCATTAGAATTCTTCTTAAATGATTTCTGTTTGAATAATCAATTGAATTCGATCATGCAAGCTACATGAAATATTGGAGAACAAAGATTTTGAAGAAGAGAGAGAAAAGTGATGAATTGATTTGAACAGACGGACGATTTTAATTAGAAAAAATTTCAGTGAAAAGATGAATATGAGCATAATCGCTTATCTCAATTCTGAAAGGTGACCAACCATAAAATGACATGAAAAATACCCCCTACTTTCAAAAAAACCTTCAAAACGAAAAAATGTCCTTTTCTTTCAACAAGTGAAAATCGAAATTACCATTCCACCTTTCCATTTCAAATTTTTGTATTTATGAGTTTTAGTTACCGTTTGAATGCTTTCGCAACTCATCCACTTAACAAGGTAATCGCTTCTCATCCCATTCATCGCCTACCCTCGAATATATATTTTCATTATTATATCTCCTGCTACTATTTTACGAACACTCTCAGCTATTGTATGTTCACTTACATTTCTCTGTGTACGTGACTATCACTAAAATTCTACATATTTCTTCATTGTACACTCAACTCATAAAATTAGTACCACAAATTCAGACTCCATATTTATCTCATTCTCAGTATACTAGCTCACATTCCACGCATAATCCCGTCACTCTGACTTTTCCACAGACTTCTATCTATTATATAAAACTATCGTACTCTGGTTGTCAAAGTCATCATTTATGACCTTTTTTTGTCTAAAAAGAGCTGTTAGAGAAAATTCTATTGAAATAAAATTCTGGAAATACTTATATTTATCTAAAAGATATATTTCCCCATATAGTATCTTCAGAGAACATTAATCATAGTTATTTATTGATTAAATTTTTAATTAATATGATTTAGTTCAAATTTAAAGACTTTTATAGCTTCTCGAAAAATTGCTTGACAACCATATTTGATATCTACCATTCTTGTGATACTTACGAATGCTATTCATTTGAGAAACACTTTTCAACCGTCTTCTTTCTAACCAAAAATTTGTGAGATATTCCAAATTCAATCATTCTATTTTGGTTTTATGATCCAGGTGTTCGTTTCTTTTTGTTCTGTTGAGCAGAGAGATGATAACTATAACCTTCAATATTATTCTCTTGAAGAAGTAGATCAATGAATCTAGTAAGGCTAGTGACTCCGTATAAAATAGCTCACAATTTCGTGCACCCTATTTTGCTATTGTTTGCACGAGCATAACTTGATCGGATTAATTTAAGTTATTTGTTTGCTGACAGATTTACTTCAATTTGGGCTTCATCAATGAAGCATGCGATAATTAAAGGAGCGGAATATTTTGCTGTCGACTTTAAAAGAACTATTCTACAGGAGGCAATAATAGATTCATTTCTTTGTGTCGAATGTGACTTTAGCCTCTTCAATGCGATAAGAGCAAATATTTTAAACTCGAAATTTATTTGTACGGATTCTTCTTACGCATGCGCCGGCTTTTATCAAACTAATTTAACTGATTGTCGAATTGAAATGTCAAAATTTACGAACCATGGTTTTGAAAAAAGCGGTTTTCATCACGTCAATTTGTTCGATAATACTTTTGTTAATTCATCATTCGACAACATCGATTTGATCAGCCGCATGATTCACAATACCAATTTCACTAATTGTCAATTCATCAGTGCTAACTTTCATTATACTACAATTACGCACAGTTCATTCGTCGGATCAAACTTTTGGTATGCTAGTCTGGCAGATGTGAAAATTTTAGAATCTACCTTTATGAAAGCTAATTTTACTAATGCTTATTTAGCAAATACTATTTTGCATCATTCTAATTTTGATAATGCAAGCTTTGTTGGCAGTAATATGACCAACACTTCTCTAACCGATTCTGACTTGAGTTGTGCTGATCTAACCGATTGCATTGTCACTGATGCACAGCTGAGCAAAGCGAAAACTCTGAGAGGTGTAACATTACCGAATGGAACTATTGTAGCTTGAAATTTTTTTTTTTTTGCATTCTACTTTTTCAATAAAAACAACTTGCTTTTGATGTTTCTGTGGATTTGTACGAAAAAACGATGCATGGGAATAGAACGTTATAAATATTTGTGAAGATGAACGTGATTGTCTTTGGTACAATAAAGCATTCATACACGATGAAGGAAGATTGATGTGGGGTTGGAACTATCAAACGGATTTGGCAGGGGGGGGGGGGGGCGTTCCGGGTGAAATTTCCCTTCGGCCAATACGGATCGAGGTTCTGATGAATCTATTCGCTATGTTTTTAGTCATCGTGAGAGATATAATCACGGGACTATCCGCGTCAGTTTCTTAAGTGCTATAAAGTTGGTAGGGTGAGAGAGGGAGGCGTGCGTGAAACTTTATCAAGTCGTGAGATATTGTGATTTTACTCACTTTTTAATTGAATGGTGCAATTCAATGCAAGTTTGCGACTGATCGTCTCCGAGGTGGATGTCAGAGAGGATGTCAGCTCGAACTCGGTGAGAAGTGTCTTGTTGAAACTAACTAATGCATGATGGGAGAAGTCGAGTAGAAGATGGAGAATTTTAACTATGTTCTCTTTTCATCGGATATCTCCGCTAGTTTAAATGCATATCTTTCGTTCTCTTTTTTTTACCATAGTTGAAATTATTATCAGCTGATCAAATATATGAACTTGATTCTTGTCTTGGTCGATATGATGGACAAGTGTATGAAGCATTAATGGAACGAGCACGATTGAATCCAACTAATCAACATAAAGTAATCAATAGGATTTTTTCAAAATAAATCAAGAACATTTCCTACTCTATACTCTAGGTTCATTCAGTTTGATTATCAATCAAAGAAAAAACTTTGTTCAAACTCTGAATTTTTAGCAAACTTTTTTAAAACGATTATTATTAATTTACTTTTCATTCATTTCGAGATAATCCAGAAAAAAAAGCTCATGAATGATCAAAGAAAACAAATTATCGAGACTACTGATTCTAAACTTCTTTGGACTGTTGAACTACAATCAGATATGAATTCACTTCAAATATTATCACTTTATTCCTCATTCATTATTCGTAATGATTAAAGGTACAAACCAAACATCTCTATTTAATCATCAATAAAAGTAGTATTTAACTGTATCGATTCGTTTTGTTCAGTTTTTAATATAAAATATTTTTTATCGTTGTATGTGATAAGAATCAACTATGAGAGAGAAATATATAGTCTCAAGTTATTTCATTTTCCTTTTCTTTTTGTATCGAGCAGTCGTCCTATTCTGCAATATTACACATTTGAGAATCGATTCCGTTTATGGAATCATTTCCAAATGCAAATGTGTTTTTAATTTCAATTTCGGTTAGAGCATAATCATGAAAAATTGAAGGCGGTGATGGTAAAATGATAATATTATTATTTTCATAAAAAATAACTAATTTAATTGATCCACCTTCAGTTAGAATATTTGCTCAGTTGGATTCAACAATTACATTATACAGTGGTATTGCTTATTTGAATATCTATCCAGTTGTTGATGCATTAAATTCAACATTATGTATTTTCGGTGGAGGGTATTGTCGATGAAGAGCATTCCAAAAACATTTGAAGTAAACTGAAAATGAAAAAAAGTTATTGAAGAAACAAGGATGACAGCATATCGATTTCAACAAATCGTCTATTTTCTTTCTTTTGTTACAATATAATACAAGTAACAATAATAAGTCAGTAAGCGAATTTTTATTTGACGAGTTTTCGGAAATAGTTGATCTATTTACTGAATTAATGCTAAATAATATCAGTGCATTAACAATTAATAATCAACAAAGAGATTCTCAATCATCAAGACAAAATTCCAATAGTCAAGTTACTCTTGATTCTGACAGTCTATTACAAGAATTAAAATTTGTTGAAGTACATCAACCAGATCATCAAACAATAATGATTGAAAAAAATATTACAGCTAATATTAAACAAAAGTGAACATTTAAGAAACTGACAATTATGATCGTTTTTATATTCAAAAGACATAATATCTGTCACTATCTGCACTTCCTAACTGGACCTCAAAAAGTGAGGGAAGTATAGACGTGTATCGTTGCTATTATAAATAGAACTAATGGATCGACATTATACTTTTGATGATATTCAATGACATCTTTTTATTAGTATCTGAATGCCATTTCAAAACACAACCTGAACATTTGTCAAACAATTTTCATGATGATCTCATAAGAATGAAGTTATGACTGATTATGTTTTCATAGTAGCGACTGTTGAACCGAAATTAACCTGATGAAGTCTAGTCAAGGCGTATAGAACCAATTAAAAAAGTTGCTTCTATTAGAATAGTCGTCGAAAAACTTCTCCAACGCTATGCTGAATTTTTGCTACAGTTCGATTGAATCTATCAGAATCATCAAGACTCCGACTGCTGGACTTTTAAACACTTGGATATGGTGCAAATACATGTAGTCCCACAATGTTCTCAAAAAAAGAAGCTACAACAATACTTCTTTTGATAGTTTTCTGTCTTGACAGTAAAATTAAGTACATTGAAGTACTTGTAACGACAATGAGGGAAAACATACATTTAACAGACCGATATCCAAAAGAGAATAAGGTGAATCTATAATTCCAAGATTCTAAGGCTTCCAAGTGATTCTGACACTTTAGAATCAGCTATTTTTCTCTTGGATTTTTATCACTATTGAAAAGACAAATGTAGTGTTGACTTCACAATACTGAAGAATCATAATATCATTGGGGTCATCTCTCTACTGATTCTAGAAGATTATAATACTGTAAAATCAGCGTTTTCTCCTTCACTTGTATTATTACTATTTTCTACAAGAAAAAATTAATAGCTCAGCAGTCGTTAACGTTATCTTATAAAGTAAACACTTTTAATTATCAATAAAATTTTACCTGACTTTTTTCATTTAATGTTTCAATGAAATTATCTTCAAAACTATTTCTGATAATATCAGCTTAAAAAGAGCGACAGTAAATATTGTGGGTTTTTAGTCAGAAAAGAAGTTTCACCAAAGATATCATATTAGAATAGCAGTGATATGATTGAGAAGAACAAAAAACCATAGGGAAGATTCAACAGAAATCAAAACATAATGTATAAATCAAAATATGACCGGTATGAAATACATATTTTTGAAAATATAGTTCATCGAAATATTAGAATATTATGACATCTGAATAAAGTACATTTTGTACTTAAACACTGATACTTTAGTACATTAGTACCAAGTACCGGTACATAAGTACAATTTGGTAGTACAAGTAAATGTACTTGTACTATCAGATTGTACTTAAGTACGTCGAATGTTTCAGTAAAAGTACCAAAAGTACTAAGTATTTTACTAAGTATCCAATCTCTGATTCGTATGATAGAGCAATAACATGGTAGATTCTTTTCCGAGACTGTCTCTCCTTGAGAATTCTGATTATCACACTCAAAAGAAAACTGAGCTCCAAATTCCCAAATCATCCACAATCATCCTGAGTCAAAAAATAGTTTGTTCTACATACTTGTTAACCGAAATATTTAAAATTTGAAATCCGAAAAATTCTCAAAAATCCTGTCCGCTATTCATTCACCTCATTGTTTTGCTCATAGGCCCTATATATATAGGTACCTACTTTGTCTTTCACATGTCGTTCAAAAACATCCAAAGTAGGTATCTTTATGTATGTCGTCTAGGATTGCTCCTAGGCTCTCCTCTAGGATTGTCCGTAGATTCTCTTCTAGGATTGTTCCTAGGCTCTCTTCTAGGATTGTTCCTAGGCTTTTCCTAGGTTTCCCCTCAAAATTTCACTAGGATTTCATTGGATTTCACCAGGATTTCATCCAGATTTCACTAGGATTTCACCAGGATTTCACCAGGATTTCACCAGGATTTCATTGGATTTCACCAGGATTTCAATAGGATTTCACTAGGATTTCACCAGGATTTCATCCAGAATTTCATAGGATTTTATGAGGATTTCTCAGGTTTTACGATACCTGAGATAATCTTTGATTTATGACGGTCGGTTAAGGCGAGATACGGTCGTAAACGGCGGGATACGGTCGTAAACGTTCGTGTATACGGCCGTTTACGTTAGAACACGGTAGTATTACGGCGCAGATACGATCGTAAACGGAATTCGTTTTTGGCCGTATACGACACGGCGGCTTACGACCGTAACACGGCACCTACCATACGGTCGATTTACGGCACGTTTACGGCCGTAATTTTGCCGTTTACGGTCGCTTACGGCAACGAATACGACCGTTTACGGTCGCTTACGGTCGGCGTATCGGTCGGTCTGGGAATACTCTAAATTTATCAAACCACCATAACAATGATAATAAGTCTTCAAGTAGCTCAAATAACAACAATAACATGAATATTAATTCTTTAGTGTTGTCAATTAACAGTAACAGTAATAAGAATAATTATTCAAATTATTTAAATAAGACCAATAACGATAGTAACAATCATTTAAATTTATCAAAGAACAATAATAAAGATAACATATTTAATTCTTCTAATGACTCAAATAATAACAATAATAATACAGATTTTCTAACTTTATCAAACAACTGTAGTAATGATAATAATTCTTCAAGTAAA
The DNA here is from genome assembly GCA_022393335.1 of Macrotrachela quadricornifera. NCBI lineage: Eukaryota > Metazoa > Rotifera > Eurotatoria > Philodinida > Philodinidae > Macrotrachela > Macrotrachela quadricornifera. Next base: position 19,083 of record JAJEKB010022077.1, on the reverse strand, counting down.
CAAAATAATAACAATAACGTCAATACTAATTCTCTAGCTTCATTAAATACCATTATTAGTAATAATAATAGTTCTTCAATGTATTTAAATAATAAGAATAAGAATAATACTAGTTGTCTAAAATCATCAAATAACAATAACAATAATAAGGATACATTTTCAGTTTATTCAAATTCTACCAACAATAATAATAATAATGATATTTCTTCAAATTATTCCAATAATATCAGTGCTAATAATAATACTAATTTTCTAAATTTATCAAATAACTATAATAGTGATAATAAGTCTTTAGGTAATTCAAATAGTAACATTAACAATAATACTAATTTCCAAAATTTATCAAATAACAACAATAACATTAATACTAACTTCCGTAATCTATCAAATAATAATAATGAAAATAATAGTAAGTCTCTAAAATCTTCAAAACCTTTTGAAAGCACAATATATAGGAAACCAACTTACACAGGATTGTTAACTAAATGAAATTCGTTTGTCCCATATACATACAAGGTTAGCACAATAAGTAATATGGTTTACCGTGCAATAAGAATTTGTTCATCATATGAGATGATGCATAACGAATTCAACTTTATTGAAAATATTTGTATAAAAAATGGATATCCGGAAAGCTTTATTAAAACACAAATTCGTAAAACGTTAGAACGATACATGACTCGAACAAGTACAACTGAAAATCGTAAATCAAAACACGAGTTAAAACCTGCAATTAATAACATTTCTGAACAAAAAAAACAAGTCTTCATAGATATACCGTTTTATGGTAAACCTACTGAAGTATTTAGTACACGTTTGACCAAATTAGCAAAAACAATTAGTCCAAATATAAATATTTGTCCAATACAGAGACCTCCACCAAGCATTGCCAAATATTTTCCTATTAAAGACATAACTCGAAAAGAATTACACTCTAATGTAGTATATAAAATAAATTGTGGTGGATGTGATGCTTCATATATAGGTAAAACAGAACGACAAGCAATTAGGAGGTTAGATGAACACAATACTAAATTAAATGATAATTTAACCAATGTAGCTAACACCATATCATCTATATCCGAGTTTAATAATTCAAATCATTTAAGTTCCATTTCCAAAACACCTGCATTCGATTTGAATAATGTTAATAATTTAAGTTCTAACTCTAAAACACCTATAATTGACACAAATAATGTAAGAAGATCTGAAAGAACTAGAAAGAAGAATATGAAATATTTCTCTGATTCATACATTACGAAAGACCTTGAAACAGACGAAAAACAGATGGAAACAACACCATCAATTAAATCAAATAATGTATCTAATCCTGATAATTCGAAAATAGAAATTCCAGGAGATAACTTCTCTAACACCTTGAATGATCATAATAATCTTATTGATGTAAAACATCTAAAATCAAGTGTAAAACAACATGAAATAAGTACTAAACATAAGATTGATTGGTTAAATTGGAAGATTTTATCTAAAGATCAAGTAAATTATCGATTAAAAGTACGTGAATCAGTACTTATTCTAAAACATAAACCTAGTCTAAATAAAACTGTCTGCTCAGTTCCACTAATTGTATTTCCGGAAGGTCTACAGACAAATAAACCTAATGTTAAGATCAAGTCGGTAATGAATACTTTACAGGGAGGTGATTAGTCATTGCCAGAAGAAATTCTGACATTAACAACATCTCTTGGTGGAGGTTCTATAGCGTTAACTTATATATACGACAGATGACTCTCCTTTTCCATGTATAATTTATTCACTATTTATCTTTTTGTCTCTTTTCTCTCCTGTACTGTCTTGATAATGGTACGTTATGTACCGAAACGTCGACATTTATTAATAAATTTAAATAAATATTAATTAAATATTAAATTAAAATTTTTTTTTGAAATCAAAAGGAAATTTAAAGCTGCTGTAACTGTTATTAAGTTTATTCTCAAATTAATACCCATAAAGAAATATAATTGTTAGAGAAACTTTTGTAACATAAAAAAACACAATGACGTAGTTTTACTGATTAATCATATTTGTGCTGAAAGGAGAAACGTTCTTGGAGAAAGAAAATACTCATTACATTTCAATAAACAAAGTGGTTGTATATAACTTTTCATATATCTCGTGAATAACCATGACTTCAAAACGGTTCAATTTTTTACACAGTTAGAAAAAAAATTATTTCCCAGAAAACCTACTGAGTTTTCTTTTTGCATAGAGAGATGAGAAACAGAATAATGAATAAATTAACAGATGGGTGAACAGCCATCTGTTATTACAAGAAAAAAAAATTTTTTTTCTCAGGAAATATATTTCAAAATGAATAGATAAATGTGCTTATTCATACTGAGGAGAAAACAATGTTTTACTAAAAAATTGTCTGAAGGTTTGATAGCTGCTTTTTTTCAACATAAAACTATTACTCATATCAATTGTATTCCAGTCAAACTGCTGACGTTTTCACTATCAAATACGCACTAATTTTATTTTACAATGATTAATACTGCAAAAATTTATCGTAAGTTCTGATTTTCTTTAAAATTAAAGTTAAATTTGATAAATTTCATTTTTTTCAGCTTTAGAATCTTCAAATATTCAACGTGCACGTCGCATCAAGCAAATATCATTAGGACTAGGTATTACTTTATTTATCCTTTCATTGGCATTTCCTGCTTATATTGTGAAAACAATTGTGACAAAAGGACCTACGTATACAGTGATTAAACAAAAAGTCACAAAAAGTAATACACAATCTATCTTGAGGGTTGCACAACCTTCTTACAATCAGTATTCATACTTATATTCAACATTTCCACAAACACTCCATTGCACATGTAGTCAACCGTCGATCAACTATCGTTCGTTTCTTCAACCGCAATATCAATTTCATCCAATCTGCAGTAGTGTATTTATATCACAACAATGGATCGATGCTGTTTTACATACGAGTGAAACACTTTTTCCCAATGATTTTCGAAAAACAGCTTCATATTCATTTCAAGCATTACGTGTACTATGTCAACTAAGTCAACAAACATTGGAGCATAACTTAATGCAGTTTTTATCTGATGAATATGTTAGTACAAATCTTATTTCATTCCAAGTGTTCGAACAACTAATGATGGCACGCTTACAAGAATTTCAATCATCAACGATAAAAAGCTTTTTATTATTCCCTCGACTGTAAGGAGGGTGTATACGAAAAAAAGTGAAATGCGTTTATGTGTCTATCTGTCGCAGGTCAAAGGTCAAAAAAACATCATTTTCGAAAATGTTCAAAAGTCAAAGAAACATCGTTTTGAGTGCGTTCAAAGGTCAAAGGAACAAAGCACAAGATGGGTTCAAAGGTCAAAAGAACATTTTTTCGAGAAATGTTCAAAAGTCGAAAAAACATCGTTTCAGCTGGGTTCATGAGTTAAAGATAGAACAAACAGTTGCTCATATCAGTACGTTTAAGGCCTCAAGCACTATATCCCCTCGACTGAAAGGAGGATGAAACGAAAAAATTAGCTTGAGTGTGTGTGTTTGTGTCAGAGTCGAGGGTTGAAATTCAAACAATAAAAGATGTTGCCTCATCATCTCATCACGTTACGTGACCAATCAGACATCTATGGTCCAGTAGCGCAACCAGGATTTTTAGACCAATGGGCAAACTTCTATTGCGTAAAAAAAAATGATGGGCAAAATGGGCAAGCTTTTCATCTTTAAAACCAGACTGATATTAGACGATCTAATGGGGTTAAAGAAGGAGACGGCTAGCCGTGAGTGGCCGACCGGAGGGAGGCCGACGAACGACTAGACGTTCGCTGGAAAGTTATTTGAAGGGATAGCGTTGAAATTAGTTAGAGGTGATTTTGATGAATTTTCCAACGAACTGAATATATATGCTGGCTTAAAAGCAAAATTGACAATATATTATTCTGGCAAAATAAGAAAGAAGCTGGAAACTATGAAGGAAATTACAGAATGTTACTCAAATGTTAGGATTTTTCGATTATGAATCGATGTGTGATCGATGAACTACTTTTGTATGCATAAGAATGAACTATATATGGAATTGGCTAGCCGCGAGTGGCCGACCGGAGGGAGGCCGACGAACAACTAGTCATTGATTTGAAATAACGATAAGTGAGAATTAAAGTGTTTTAATAGATTGTTGATGATTGGTGTCCTGAAACAGAATAATTCTTTATTAGGCATATGACGTGAAAGGTTCGATCTAATAAAGGATTTGTGGATGACACCGTGATATTCATTTGATTGTAGTAGTAGAAGAGTAGAGGAGTAGGCACAAATATATTTATGTAGTTGTGCTGTACTGAAAATTCATTCGACTAAAAGGAGGGTCATATAAAAAAGAATAGTTTGTATGTATGTTTGTGTCAGGACCCAACAAATGTCAGCTTTGTTTGTCCGGAGAGATCAAAGAAATATAATCTTTGACTAAGTATTATTAGATTACAGCGGATGCGTTACTTGTATTTTATTTCATACTTCATTTTACTTTCGTCAGGTTTCTGCATAGATTCTTGGAGTCGGACCGACCTAACATATGTAAAGTTCTTCAAAGACATTATGTGGTTCTATTGTACAATCCAAGAGATAAGAGATTTGATAGTTAGTTTGGACAAAAGAGAAAACTGAATAACTATAAAGATCGGAAGCGGGATAGGCAATTTTGTCCAATATGTGTTGTCACAAAGATGCTTGGGAGGTTTCGCAGATGTATTTGATGAGTTAGCTGATGGCATTGCAATGATGAAAACTATCGAATATGATGGATGCAAAGTATTTTGAAGAATGGATTTTATCGTTTCTACGTTTAACTCTTCGTATTGGTTTATCTAGTCATATAATTGACGTTGTATCTGTTCGAAAATCTGCTATTTGTAGAAGATATTTTGAGCAAGAAAATATGGGACTAGGTTGAAGTAGATGTACACAATGGCAAAAGGCGAGCAGTCAGGAGTGGCGGACCGTAGAGACGCCGACGACTGACTGCGAGTTGAGTTGAATGAATGATATAAAAGAGGTTTATTATTAAACTAGTAAGTTCGGTGGAGTTTCAGAATACTTATCAATGAAAGCATTGTCCATCTTATGCCATACACTTTTGACAGACATACACTTTAAACATGGAGTTTACAAAGAAAAATGGTAGAAAATGATGAGATCATACTCAGTCGAGGGTCAAGCGAGTTCGGAAGGTGACGAGCGTTATTTATCACTTTCAATGATTCGTAATATGATACAAACGAATGCTTTATTTTCTAGTTTACAATCAAATTATAAATTACACCCTCAAGGTGATAATATATCTATATTTCCAGCTGAATATGATGAAGGTTGTAACTGTGCACATACAACACAATGTACAACTCAAGCGTTAATTTATGATACTTCATCAGGTGTTCCTATTTTTCCAATACCAGGACTTTATACCGGTTGTTATGTTATTGATTCATTACTTGGATCGGATCTTCGATGTTTTTATAGTCTAACATGTGTAAATCTGCTAAAAAGTTATATACCTTCATTAAGTAATTTTCCCGCATCTGCACTTAATTCATCATTGCCAACTATATATCAACAAGATACAACTATCGAAAATATTTTAAGTAACTTAATGATAGACAGCCAGTCAGCAACATTATCTTATATAGAGTATTATGTACAATGTTCACCATCATATTGCACATATTCTGTTGAGACAACAGAAACAGAAACAGAAACATTTGAATTAATTGAAAATAAAATTGATGTTGCATCTACCATTGGTTTAGTTATTGGTATTATTGGTGGTATTATTGCCATCTTACATTTAATGATACCAAGATTAGTCAAACGCATTATTGGCGAAAACTAACTATGGCAGTCCAACATTCTTTTTTACAAACTAAATCTTGCTGCTTTTGTCTTTTGCTAAATGAAAAAGCTTTACATTATAAGAATTTCATCAAAACTTATATATCTTTTTAATCTCATATCTCTAATGTTGTATGTCTCGTTGTTGTAATCGAAAGAAAATCTTATTAATAAACGGAATAATTAATCTTAAAACAATAGTCGAACCACCAGATGAACTTAAATAGTTGTGAAAATATGAAATAGATCAAAATTTTTCACATAAGAATATATACAGAATTTCAGGTTTCGCTGCGCAAGAATATAGTTCAGATGATAATCGAATGTTCGACAAATGATCGATTCACTATGGTTCGTTTGTTCAACTCTAATTCCAATTTCATTCGATATGTAGTTATGAACTTATATAGTACATCATTGAGTCCGATACTTTTCTCCAATGATTTGATTTCAAGGATTTTGCGCAATCATAATTTAATAGAATTTTTCAATAATTTGAAATATTATTCATATTAATAATTAGTTTATTCTCTAAATTACAAACAAATATTCATCAGTATGTAGAGTCGATTTATGATTCTTCATCTTATAATATTTTATTTATAGTATCAATCTTTCAACATTATGTCATAAACAGTATTACCAAATTTGTTATACTTATCATCGATATCAAGTAAATCTTTTTTTCAAATATAATTGAAAAATTTTTCTGTCAAATAGACATTAAATCTTTCGTTGAATTATATTGAAGATCAAAGAGTTCAACATCTCAGCCATGCATTACGAACAGAGAGAGTACTTTTCATTACATTTTTTTTAAACATATTCATGTTTATTTCTCATTGAAGACACTATTTGATCTTAATCTTTTGTTTGACGGGTGCGATTGGATACTGAGTAAAATACTCGATACTTTTACTAAATAATCATCAGTATATAAGTATACTCTTGCAGTACAAGTAAATTTACTTGTGCTACGAGAATGTACTGAGTATCGATACTTATTACTAATTTACTTAAGTAGTACTTTTTCAATACAAAATGTACTTGAATTAGTAAACAATTTATCCTTACTTTTCTTTATATTATATCCTCAAGAACGTCTGCATTCTATTCGTAGTATTTTAGGTCACATACTGGAAACTCATCTCTATTGAATATTTTTTGATTTTTAACTCTGATCATTTTCATCGATGTCATTTTATATTCATGTACTACAAATCGCATAAAACCGGCGGTTAATCAGTGTTATACCGATCGTAGAACTAAGAGATATACCGCCAAATAACTGTCGGTTTACCGACTATGATGGCAAGATAAATTTCTAGAAAATCGACTGAATATTTGTAAAGTCTCTTAAAACTGACAGATTTTTGTCAATCTCGCAGTTCCATGGTAATGTCGTCATACTTGAACCGCGCGAACTAGCCACATCATGAAAACCGGTCTAGGTAACTCATTATATATTTTGTGAAACACGAACTGAAAACAAGTGTTGAAATGTTTATGCGTAGAAATTTGGACCCACTACCCCCCCCCCCCCCCAGACCGTTACCAACAACTGGAGAGCGTCGAAAACTATATCAGACACAGTAAAACTAGGCATAGCAGACCGTTGCCGACACAGAAATACTGGGTATCAGAAAGCTTGGCTAGACATCACAGACCTTTACACACAAAGGACAAAGGTCATCTAGTACGTTTCGACAGTATTAGGGAGATATACTAGGTCATGGATTGCCGTTTTTTTTTAGCAACGGGAACAGTGGCTTAATCGTAATGACTATTAGAACCTTCTTGAAGTTTTCACAATCCTGTAAATGATCCTGTAAACGTAAGTTTTACCTACGAATTATCAGATATACCGTACTAAAGAGACAACAAGAAAGGAGGCACGAGAGTTCCACAGTCTACCTCCAAAGCAACTGCGGTGATCAAATATTTTTGGAGAGGCCTCATCAAAATAAAGATGACATCCGCCAGTTCTCGTTTCTTCCGAGTCACTGTAACTGAGGGTGAGGGTGAGGGTGAGGGTGTAGATAAATTTTGGCGAATCACCAATAATACAATGATTATTTTTTTTGATTTTTTATCAGTACAAATAACTACACACAAAAAATTATACACAAAAAACTACACACAAAAATTTATACACAGAAAAAACTAGACACAAAAATAAGCAATAAGCTAAGCACAAAAAACTAGGCACAATAATTCTCACACGAAACTACACACAAAAAATTAAACACAATAAACTACGCACAAAGAATAAATAAATAAATAAATATTTTTATAATAAATTTTTTAATAAATTTTAAATTTTTAGTAGACTTTTTTTGTAGACGTAATAAATGAATAAGATAAATAGTGAGGAGCAAAAAAATGGATGGATGAATAAATGAATATAGAGAAATAAACAAATAAGCAGGTCAGTGGATAAAGAAATCGATTGGTTCTAAATTGAAAGCAGAACCGAGGGAAAATATGAATAAAGATACGTACTTTTGAGGAGAAATGGGAGATTGAAGATTGACAAGAGTAGATTTAAATAAATTTAAATAAATTTAGATTTTTATTTTTTACACTTTTAAGACTTTTTATTTTAGTTTTTTATAGATTTATTTTAAATAAATGATAAATAACAGAAAATTTGAATTGATTTGTAAGCAACGCGTTTCGAATACTTCTTTAGGCTATCTAACTCGATTGTCTTCTAAGTGTTTCTTTTTATACCTATCCTCTACTCTTGTCTATTCTCTTCTTTGTCTATTCTGACTGACCTCTCTCTCTCTTTTCTCTGTATCCGACTAACTTGACTGACTGACCTCGGCGGGGTATCACAATAGTGTGGGTGAAGGCGAACATCTCAACTCAATGGATAAACGACTAACTCAATGGAAAAATTACAAATAATGAAAAATTACAAAAAACTAGGAAAAATTATGAAATTATACAAAAAAATCATTTTAAAATATAAAGTTCTATACTATTCGTCAAGCTATACTCAGTGAACTTGTCAAAAATAGGTCTGATAACTTGGTCGAGAAAAGCCGAGATTTTTTGTGCTGGTGATTTCATCCCTGAAAGAATTGGCCTTAACGGTTCTCCTACCTTATAATCTTTTGGATTATAATAAAGATGTGGTAACTCGGCATCTTGTGAATTTGGCTTTAATTTCTCAAAATATTTTCCTGGTAACAATTTTCTATGAACTAAATTTCTTAATAACTGAACTATTTTATCTATCATACTATTTAATGGCGACTGTTCTATTTCTATATACGCATCTGTTTTTCTCATATACTCTTCTCATTCCTTAATATAAGTTTCTGGCCTATCTAAATGAGATACTTTTGACTTATCTGTCTGTCTAAAAATGACTGTGCCTTTTTTCTGTTCTGTTCTAAATCTATTAATGTTTTTTCGACTACCTTATCAATTACTGTTTCTTTACTTATTGTCTGCCTTAATTCTAATTCTAATCTATCTGAAAATTTCTCAACTAAAATCGGATTTCTACCTACTGTTCCAGTTTCTCTTCTCACATACTACTAGAAAATGCATTATTCATCGCATTCAAAATCGGGATTTTCTTTTCGTCGATTATTTTGATCAAACGGGACAATAAACTTAAAATTAGCTCATGTATATATGTATGTGTGTAGAAGGAAAATAGATGAAAAGATGAATGTAGACGGAAAATACAAGAACAGACTGAAAACAATGACAAATCAAAACTTTTTGGTTGGTAATTACATTCACATGAAACTACTAGGATAAACAGCTGGATACGATGATATTTATACTTTTTCAGGATTAATTATTTCGAGGTTTTTTCTTCGAGATTTCTACAGCAATTCTGGAAAAGGAGTTGAAAGATGCATTGGCATGTTTGAAAACGAGAATAGATTTGGAGCAGAGTTTTTTTCTCTGGTGTGCATGACAGGACATGTTGTGTTGAGAGATATGAAACTTTGAGGTATGCCACTGTTTACGTCTCCTATCGTACACCAACATGTGACGTTTTAAGGTGAGAGTTTCCCAACTACCATCGGGTAACCCCGATAGTACTGTATATTTTTATTCGCATGTCTTATTTTCAAGCTTTCCATCATGAGTTACTGTCATTCTAGTTCTAGCGACTATCTTCATTAGTGTCTTCTTATAATCCAATACATCAACGTGCTGATCACCTAATATTTGTGCACCAACTTCAACTGCATGCAAGACATTCACATATGCCATCTCGGGTTCATTCATTTCTTGATATAATTCACCAAGGTTGTAATTTATCACACACATATATCGACGCTCGCTACTCACTTTCTGTTCGCCTATCTCCTTTGCAAATAGGTAATATTTCAGTGCTTTGATATAATCTTTCTTCGCACGATACCATTCACCCATATAATTATATGTCCAACCCAAGGGTATATGATCACCATCAGCATTTTCTTGCATCTCTGCTGCTTTCTCAAGATAAGCCAATCCAACTTCATAATCGCCCATTAATTTTTTCACATCTCCTATATTACTGTACGTAATTGCTAATGACGGATGTCTCTCAGGCAAAGCTTTCTTACAGAGTTCCAATGTCTTTTCAAAATAAGACAGTGCTTTCACATAATCTCTCATAGAACGATACGTGCGACCCATCCAACTGTATACTGAAACATAATTCGGATGGTCCAAGCCGAACGATGTCATCATGATTTCCATACTTCTTTCCAAATACATAAGTGCTGTCGTATACTCGCCCATGTTAGAATACACGCTACCGATATTATTGTAACTGGTCGCTATGTATGGATGATTTACAGGTAACGATTTTTCAAAAATATGATGGGCCTTTTTATAGTACTCCAATGATTTCAAATATTCTCCCATCTTCGAATACAAATTACCTATGTTATTGTAATTTGTTGCTAGCGAAGGATGGTGTTCAGGCGTTGATATTACATAGACGTTAAGCCCCTTTTCATAGTATGCCACCGATTTCTCGTATTCTCCAATACAAGAGTACACGTTGCCAATGTTATTGTAACTTGTTGCTAGCGAAGGATGGTCCTGGGGTAAGCATGTTTCCATTATTTCTAATGCCCGTTCACAGTATTCCAACGATTTCGAATAGTTTGCAACAGTGCAAGAGACATTGGCAATATTGTTATAAATTGTCGCTAGTGAAAGATGATTCTCAGGCAAAGATTTTCGCAATATTGTCAAAGATTTCTCGTAATACTCAAGTGACATCTTATACTCTCCCATCTGCGAATAAACACCACCGATACATCCGTAACATGTTGATATATCTACATGGTCCTCGGACAAGAGCTTTTCCTTTATCGCTAATGATTTCTGATAGCATTCTAGTGACGTAGAATATTGTCCCATATTAAAATATACCAATCCGAGACATTCTTGACTTGTTGCTATATGCGGGTGATTTTCAGGCAACGACTTTATATACATCTCATGTCGCTTTTGATAATATTCTAATGATTGAAAATGTAGTTTCATTCTGGAATACACATCACCGATATACCCATATATCGCGGCTAAGATCGAATGATCTTCAGGTGATGAGTTTACATAGATATCATGGCTTTTCCGGTAGTGTTCCAATGATTTCGAATATTCTCCCATTTTTAGGCACACGCCACCAATACATTCGCAACTAATGGCTATATACAGATGATTTTCAGGTAACGATTTTTTCCTAATGCTCAACGATTTCTCATAGTATTCTAATGCTTTCGAAAATTCTTCCATTCTGTCATACACTAATCCAATGTTATTGTAACTTGTTGCTGTATCTGGATGACTTTCAGGTAACGATTTTTCTCGTATTATCAAGGACTTTGCATAGTATTCTAATGATTTCGAGTACTCTCCCATCTGTGCATACACATTACCAATATTATTATAACTTGTTGCTATATTAGGATGTTTTTCAGGCAGCCCGTTCATTCTGATGTTCAAGCATTTTTCATAGCATTCTAATGATTTAGAATAGTTTTCTATTTTAGAATATACTGCACCGATACATGCGTAAGTGGTTGCTATATCTGGATGATTTTCAGACAACGAATTTTTCCTTATCTTTAACGCTACCTCGTAATATTTCAGTGCTTTTTCATACTCTTCCATATTATAATAGACCAAACCAATGTTATTGATACTTGTTCCTACGGAAGGATGGTTCTCAGACAGTGTTCTTTCCATTATCCTTAATGATTGTTTATAGTAATCTAGTGATTTTTTATATTCTCCCATATCATAATAGGCGGTACCGACGCTATTGTAACTGTTGGCCATATCTGGGTGGTTTTCAGGTAACGCCTTCAAATTGATCTCATGCCCTTTTTGATAGTATTCCAATGATTTCGGATATTCTCCCATATCCAAATATACACTGCCAATGTATACATAAGTTGCAGCTATATCGGGATGATTTTTAGGCAAGAATGTTCTTCTTATATATATGGCCTTCTCATAGTTTTCTAATGATTTCGAATACTCTCCCATACTATAATATACCAAACCAATGGTATTATAACTCGTTCCTAATGAAGGATGACCCTCAGGCAACGCTATTTTTCTTATTCCCAACGCTTTTTCATAGTATTCTAAGGATTTGCTCCATTCTCCCATGTTATAATACACATCCCCAATATTATTGTAACTGGTTGCTATGTCTGGATGATTCTTCGGCCATGATTTTTCGTAGATTTCATGCGTTTTTTGAAGGCATTCCAGGGATTTTATATATTCACCTTGGTACAATCTGATACATCCGAGTTGTTGATTTAAATGAGTGGTTTCTTGTAAATCGTGTACATCCGCTCTTGCAATTAACATCGAATACATTTCGTCTGCTCTACTGTAATCACCTGATAAAATTAACAGTTGTCCCATTTTATGCCATCCACTGCGTTTACTCAAATCTGCTCTCATTGTGTTAGCTAAGACTTGCAACACTTCATCATTGTCACTGGTTGCACGCAAATCAATTTCATATGAGCCACATGTGGCATCAATTTCTCTAACACCCTTTACTCGAAATATCGTATTCATTGATATCAGTACTTCTTGCTCTTGCCGTCCAAAATAACTCTCATCCTCCGGTAACGTCGCAAATACTATTCCGTCCTCTTTTTCATCTATTTCAATTACAAATACCACGCCTACTTCATCAATCATGTCAACCCCACCACCTCCAAATACATTTGCCACGGTTCGATCATAGCTAGTTGACAAGAAATTGTTAAAAGATAATAAACCGACACCTTGTGCTTCTTCTATCGCTTTTAGATCATCTCTACTCAATCGTTGACCACGATATACTTTCAAAACATTTTTGTGTGACGCACGTTCTTCCTCGTTTTCCTCTTGACGCTGTTGTTCTTTATACAACTCTTCAATTCGACGATGCACACCTTGGATCAGATATCCCATCGTCACGATCATGCTTGTATCGAATGTCCGCAGTGCACAATTGACTTGCTTATATGTGAAACACTCACGGGTATACCACCATATTGGGCTATGCGTTTCATATTCTTCTTCAAATTCTTTTATTCGTCGTAACTCGTTCTCATTATCAGCATACTTTCTATGACAGGCATTGGCTATTCGTTTTTTCTCTTCCTCACTATCGTACTCCATGTCAAGTATGATCTCCTTAAACAATTGAGTGTACATAAATGTGGGATTCAGTTCATTCAGTTTTCTGCCATTTGTGGTTGTTATTCCAACTGAATTTTGATCGAATTGACGATTTTCTTCACGCAATTTTCCACAAATTGTTTTCATATCCATGCAAACTCCCTTTACTTTTTTCCATTCATTTACCCATGTTTCACAATTTGATGTGTGATTATTTATTACATACGTTGATAGTATTTGTGGCATCTCATGTATTCTTGGTATAAGTTCACAAAAAGCAGCATTCGACGTCAATACTATTATCTTTTTATCCACCATTTCAATAATATATTTAATGCATTCATCCACATTATTAAATACTTTCACTGCATCTACAATTTCTTGCAGTATATTGACCCAGTTAAAATAACCTTCATCATTGTCACTGAGTCGCAAATTTAACCACACCAATAAGGAATCATCAATGCTAGCTATTCGTCCATACCTTTGTCTCATTCTTTTTTCTTGCTTCTCGAGTATGCCTACTATAAAAAGAACTATTTAGGATCATCATATCTGATTTTCTTCGCGTTCTTAACTTCCTCACACATATCTTCCATTCTTCATAGGTCTACGTTCTTATATAGTGTATTAAAGAGAAAGATGAAATACAAGTCCTGAATAGCGACGTATGCAGCGTGGAGCAAAACCACCTACACGAACTCGCCATTGTTGTCTCATGCTTAATCATCCATGACGAAATGCATTCATGTTTTTAGGCGTTAGTACGATATAGGCTTATACCAAATATGGATTTTACACAAGAGCAGTTTTTATGACTTTTAAGTGTGTAAAAACGAGCAGTCTCGCCGTTTCCGATGATCGATTATAGAATGCTAATGCATCGTGCCTAAGAGTTTGTATAGAAGACAAACGCGAGCAGCGTGATAGTAGAAATCAAACGATGAAAATTGGTAACCGAAAGTTTATTATTTATGAGACCAGCATTTGAATCTATTTTATCAAACTATTCTCGGTAGCATGCTTTCTTTTTCAAGTCTTACAAGTTCAATGTATTCTGGGAAGCATTTCGAACGTCTGCATTTTCTGTGCTGGCAGATAGATGATCAAAACAGACTTGAAAATATCTTAGTAAAAATGAAAATAAGTCCTTGGTAATTTCGAAACTTGAAAAGTAATGAGTTACATTGTATTAGCTACACCACTCGTCATCTGTTTCATGAAGTTATTCTTAATGAAAGGCGATTTTCAGATGTGGTTTCTCTTAAAACTACACAGTAGGGCTGCTTTGCAAAGATTGCTACAAACCTTATCTTTTTCAGTATCACATTATGGAAATGTGCTTCATTGAGCCACAAGAAGAATGCTAGCTTCCAGTAAACAGATACGTTATTTTATTTGGAAGTATCAATTTCACTCGTTAAGTACCTATTCCCTAAGGTAGAGCCCGTCGGGTCCGGGTCCAAAAAAATTCAATCGGCCGGGTCCGGGTCTGCCTCTAGAAATTTTTGGACCCGGTCCTAGAGCTTATCGAGTTATTTTTGAAAGTTTTGTAGAGCGTTCTACTCGCCGAAGTCAGGAAACCAGAAAAAATATCTCGTTTCTTCGAAGCGACTATCAGATTCGAGTTAAAAAATGTTATTAAGAGTACTTATGAGTACAGTTTGGGTATAGATCTACAAAAGGTTGATAAATCGGGTCCGTCCGGGTCCGGGTCCAAAAATTCGTGGACCCGACGGGCTCTACCCTAAGGTCTTCGCTTGAGATGAGAAGTTGCATCACAGAAAGTTCTGTTTTGAGCTGAAAATACAGTTCAGACTACAGGACTTTTAACACTTTGTCGACAATCGAATTGAAATCTGTATCGAACTGGATCAAAAATCGTTTGTAAAACTGAAAATCCTAAATCTCGATTTATCGAAAGAATTCCTAAACTTCGCTGCAAAGCTCCACTATCGCTGAAATCTTGAATACGTCTCTTCTCTTAAATATGGCAAATTGTCGAAAAGCCTTGCAGGTTTATTTGTTGTAGAGTTAAGGTGCACGAGAGAAGCGGTTTCTACAGAGCCTCGGTCAAAGCATACCGGAACTCCAATAATCCGCTAGGAACCCGAAGGTCTTATATGTACTAGGAACTCCGTTTTCCGCTTAGATATTATAAATTCTGTAGGAAACTGATGGTCACTACCAGAATCCATAGTCTCCACTTATATGCAAGACCACAAAACATTCCATTTCTTCAAGAAAATTCCGTGAACTGAGGGATATTTCAATCGAAACTTACGACTCCCAATGAATTCTCAACTTTTGAAACATATTCTTATATGGGTGAATCCATGGAGACGCAACCACTTTTTTCGAAAGTTGTTTTGTTCTCAACCTTTTCCTTCTAGTTAGGTCGGTAATCGATGGAAAAAAGATTTGTCCGAAAAAATTCTAGTTAATAGTTGATTTAGTAAATATCCATGTGAGTTTGTTGGAAGAGCTATAACGAGGATGGGTTCCTGTAGTTATCTGAATGTTTTGAGCATATATTTAGGCATAGATAGGTGGATAGTAGACTAGCAAAATCTTCTAAGGATTTTCGCATTCGATGGATACTTACGGAATTATCATATTTTTAAGAACAATATTTCTTTACAGAATCATGAAAGAAAAAGCATTTTTCCCACAGCGTGTATACACTTCGACGTTCTAGAAAATATAATAATTCCGTAAGTATCCATCGAATGCAAAAATCCTTCGAAGATTTTGCTAGTCTACTATCCACCTATCTATGCCTAAATATATGCTCAAAACATTCAGATAACTACAGGAACCCATCCTCGTTATAGCTCTTCCAACAAACTCACATGGATATTTACTAAATCAACTATTAACTAGAATTTTTTCGGACAAATCTTTTTTCCATCGATTACCGACCTAACTAGAATGAAAAGGTTGAGAACAAAACAACTTTCGAAAAAAGTGGTTGCGTCTCCATGGATTCATCCATATGACTTCATGTACTCTGTTGCATATATCTGAGGATCTTTAAGAACGCATGGATTTCTAATAGACTGCACACATTCATGAATGTATTTTTTTTTCTTGTTCAAGTGGCACTTAAACTTCATGCTTAGTTTTATCGTATACACTATTGAGTCTTTAATTAAGGGTGATGTAGTTGTAATAGCCTACTTTTTGCGTCTCAATAACTTTTTATATAGACTTCATTCTTTTATGTCTCTTGGAATTTTTGAAATTACTGGCTCCCATGATTTATTTTAATTTCTTAATGTTGACCTTTCAAACACTACAAAGAGAAAAGCCGTTTTCTTTATTGAAAACGTATCGTACCACACTATAACTAGGCAAAAGTATTAGTCTATCATTCACCTCACTACACAAAAAATTCGTACTACTTTTTCCTTACCTCCATTGTATGTCGGAATTTTCATTCTGACGGTTGAGTGTTTGTCAGCTTCGTTGTCCAAAGAATTCATTATTGCTTTGTCGAAATATTCAGTATTTTCAGTTAAACATTGTGTAATCTAGCAAGTATATTTCTAATCTTGAATGCTTGTGCTGCTGCTTACAAAACCATTGGATTTTTAGTCTACACCTACGATTGTTTGGTAATAAGCAACATCTGAGAAAAAAATGGTCTTTTTTATGCGACATTCTTACTCTCCCCATTTTCTCTTTTTTCTGTTGATCATCATATTCCGCACGTGTTGTTCTGTTCTCGCTCAGCGGTCTTGTTTCAATATTGTCAAAGCTTATTGTTAAGCGAAGAAGAGAAGTTGTCAAAACACAAATTAATTCGGAACTATAGGCAGTATAAAAAGAATTGCAAATCAACATGACTGCCATAAGCTAGATTTCACTTCAATGGCAATCATTGTGTGGGTGTGCATTATAGAATGAGCAGCCACTGCTAGTTCCGTCCTTTCTCGAAGGAATCAAAAGGTAATTTAACGAACCAGTTCGAAAATTCTGTGACGAAATTTCACCCTCGAACAAATTATTCATACCTTTGTCCTCGAAATACTCTATATAAAAGTCTTATATGTAAACGCTCTTTTTAGTTTTGCGTTTTGTTTGATTTTCAGAAGAACAACATAAGCAATCTACATCCTTCGTCGGAAAAGAACAGAAATGACTAAATTACATCTTTGAAAAATATAGAGAGAAAAATTGCTTGTTCTTCAGAGCGTGATACTGTTCTATGGAAACGCAGAATAAATAGTAGATGTAAAATAATGAGAGAAGAGGAAAATTCACGGTATTTTTTCACGTTACCGGTGAAGCCGGTAGATTCACGGAGGTAGTATTCCGAATCGAAAAATCGTAAAAGTTTTCGATGTCTTGATGTATACTATACCTTTACTGTAAAATTTGAACAGTTTTTCCCAAAGTGAGAAGTGTGTTCGTAATTACATTCAGTTTTGACGTTGTCGATGAATGTAGTCCTATCACTTTCGTATGATTTGATGTTTCTTAAATAAAGTTCAATTGATAAATGCCACTCAGAATTTTATTGTATTTTTGGTGACTCGGCTGACCAAAGTAGAGAGTGAGCCCCTATAATCCGGATATTTCCTGTTTTTCATATAAAAATTCCCGCATTTCATCGTACTTCTTGCGGGCTTTTTCCGCTCACACACTTTACAGAAGTTGCCCAACTTACGATAAAAAAAATCAGTCAAAGTATCTAAAATTTCCGCATTGATCATTAGAATCGGTGATCCCTTCGCTCTCATGGCTGATGAACAGTCCTGTCTGACGAGCAGGTGAGTATGAGTTGTGTACGTACTTCCACTTTACATTCTTTATTTTCTCTGTTTTTCTTTTAACTCACAAAGGAGTAAAAGTTCAGATGAGCATTCAACGGCACGTGACAAGGATAGTTTTTCTATAAAACTGAGCATGGATGTAACTCCGGAAGATATGACAATTGTTTGGCTTGATACTCAAGTCTACTGCTATACCGAAATTCGCAATAAACTGAGCCAAATGTGTAGCTCTATTCAATTATTCAACACTGAAACTGATTGTTATGATTTTCTTAAAGCGACATGTACATCATTGTCAAACAAATTCCTTATAATTGTAAATAGTAGTTTGGGAGAGACATTCGTACAGAAGGTCCATAAATATAAACAAATTCTATTCATATATATATTTTGTCAAAATCTTGAAAAGCATGCAACATGGGCAAGAAGTTATATTAAAATTGGTCGGCAGCGAATTCTTACACGAACGCAAGATCTCTTCGATCGAATTAGTGATGATATTCGAGTCACATGAATTTCGGCCCACGGATTTTTCGTCCCGAACTCTCGGCCCGGTTCGAAATTCCTGTATTTTTCGGACCGGGCCCACAGTCAGATTTTATTTTCAAAGAGAATTTTGATTTAATTAATTAATTAATTACATTATTAATTGATAAGCTTCATAGTGCTCAGCACCATGACTTTCAGAAAAACGTAGTGCTCGGTAGGACGACATGGTGCTCAGCACTATGAAGTCGTGATATAAAGGAGTGCTTTGCAGAAT
>JAJEKB010022070.1:0-11133 GCA_022393335.1 Macrotrachela quadricornifera | reverse complement strand
CAATTTCCAGTATGTATCATTATTTTTCCGGAATTATCGAAAGGTTATTGAGTATCTGTTTATATTATGCGTAGTTGAATAAGTTTTCTACAAATTTCTATGAACGTTAGTGAAATCTTTATCTTGCGAATGAAAATAATTCCATCAAGATTTATTTTATCGATTATTTTTCTTGAAACGACAATATACAAAAAATGGTACTGATAATTGATCTTAGTTAAAGATTTTTACGATCCTTTTTCTCATATAACTGGGACTTATACGGAAAGAGTATGCGAAAATATAAATCATTTTGAAAACTATAAACTCTACAAAAATGGAACTATTTTTCATGGTTTAACTCTATGAAATGACTTATTTTTTATATTAAATCGTAAAGAAAACTAAGGATTAGGTTCATTTGCGCCGAAGAAAAAGGCTAACAAGTAGCATAAAATAAGCACTCTTTACCTACTAGTTTTATGAAACACATTAAATGTATGTTTCAACGGAGAATAACTTCTGAATTTTTGTCAAAGAAAAAGATGAAACTATAATGGAATTAAAACTTTGTAACATCCTATAGGTTATCTAAAAACTAAAACATGTCCAATGGAACAGAATGCAACTGTTTCGCCCTTTGCGAAGTCTTAATCTTCTTCTGTTTTAAAACTTGGTCATTTGATTATTAGTCGTAAAAATCAGAATAGATGGTGTACATAAAGAAAACAACAGATCATCTTAATGTAAAATGATTAGAGAAAGACTTCATGATATAATTTAATATAAGAATTGGTTTATGTTAAATAATTTTATACGAAATAATGTTAAATACAAATTAATGCTTTTACAGTGATCTATAAGATGCATTACATCAATTATCATCAGTGCAATTAATTGACTTGAAGTTATTTTCAGACTGTACTATTCTTTCGAAAATACTCACTGCTCACTAAAAAGCGAAATTTAATAAATTCAAATTATACTTACTCATCGGGTTTTGGCTGAATCCATAAGTAAAGAGCTTTCTTAACAATTAAGTTAAGATTATGCAACATACAACTATATCTATTACCAAATTTTAATGATGATGATGCCTTTTTGATATTGCTACCATTATCTGTTGTGATACTAATAATTTGACTTTTCTCAATACCAAGTTGATCCAGTTCAAATTGAATATAACGTTCAATTGATTTTGCAACATGAGAACCAACTATTCGTCGAAAACCAGGTACAAATGAAACATGACCATAATTTTCAGTAAAGGTATGTGCTGAAAGACTAATAAAATGCATTCGACGTGAATTTCGCCAGATATCAGAAGTCAATGCAAGTGGACCAAGTTTTGGTAATAATAAACGAAGTTTGGCCATGTATAAACCATACATAATAGCTAATCGATTGCGTACAGTTCGCCGATGTGGCCCATAATACCCAGGAACAGCTTTGGATAAAAAATAAGACATACCAGGTTTACGGAATATATTAAATGGTAAACCATCTCGAACAATGCATTCTACTGCCGCATTATCTAATTCACGTTTACGTTCAGAAGATATTGTTGCATCAGATGCTTTCGGTGTTTTATTTATTTGGGATTTATATAATATATTTGAAATATTATGTTTTGATGATGAAAGATGTTTTCTAAGATTAGTATCACTATATTTTGTTACTCGATAAACCTATAAAAAAAAATGAAAATATATAGGAATGCAACATTAAGATCAGTGCCACCGTTCTGTTATTAGTGTATTTTGTCTAAAAATATAGAATTGAAAACTTATGGAGCTCATAGAAGACAATCTATTTTCTCTGTAATCAATTTCTTCATTGCTGTGAGAGTAGAATATGTTTTGTCGGTGCCGATCGAGGATTTGGAATGACTCTTTATACGATAGTCCAAACAACATCACGTTTTATCCATACAATAGCAAAAAGTATCTTTCATAGAAATGGTTTTTCTTTTAAGAGTTTTAGAAATCCACAAATCTTCTATTATTCACAACCTCACTAGAGATAATAGTAACTGATTGTCAGGATTAGGGGATCTGTATCACTAGTAGTCGGTGAACGGCTCCTCATTACCGCTACATTCTCAACAATATTTATCATACTTGAAGTCAAGATCAATATATTTATATATTGATTTTAAATATATAATCTTTCTCTTAGCGGAAAGCGATATGAAACATTAGAACAAATTTACCCGATAATTTTATTGCTTTCTTCCACGGTCTCTGCTATGAAACAGAAGAAGATTATGCTCAGTCTCACATCCTAAAGTTTTTGTGTCGGACAGAATACAATTATAATTCTAGTCTGTTGACCTGTCTCGAGCATCTCACAATATTTATATTATATTGTCTAAATGGAAATTTGTCTCCTTGTTAAGATATTTTTTTTATGATCAAGTTGAAATTTGAGACGTCGTTATAGAAAGTAATATATTCCCATGTAAAAAAAGCAAAATGAAAAATCAGATTTTAATCGGTTTTTTGTGATGAAGAATCTATTAAAATGGCATCATTTTAATCAGATTTTTAATCCACAAGAATTTGATTAAAATCTATTACGGAGTATAGTTTAATCGATTAAAATGGGTTATATTTAAGATACCGACTAAAGTCTATTAGGGTGAATAATTTAATCGATTAAAATATATTATATTTCAGAAATTGATTAAAATCAATTATTGCGTCAAAAACAATAAAATAAAATCACACTTAATCGGTTTTTCATGATTTTCGAAAAAAAATCGATTTTAATCTATTTTTTTGTGTTTTTTTACATGGGTTTCGTAAAGATGGAATATTCTTTGATCATACTTATGAAAGTTTATACCAAAATATAATCTATAACAGGCTTAAAGAAACACTATACTAGATTGAAACGAAAATTTTTTCAAATATTCTCAATTGAGAAAAGTTCTATCAATAGATAAATGCCGGTTACCTCGGTACTCCTAAATTTAAATGCTTAATGCTTAAGAAGATATAATAACGTACTCACTTTATCACACTCTTTACATTTAAAACCATCGGCGTGCCGTTCGAAATATTGTAAAATTTCTGAACGACTTGGTACACCATTTGATTTTGGTTGAACAGATGTATCATTATTACATAACATTTCATCATCATCTGATTGTACAACAGGAAGACTAACAGATAAAACAGTTCTATCATTATTTTCATTATTATTATTGTTATTATCATCGGCAAGAGATTCAGACCGATTGCTTGAATAACCACCACGTCCAACACTAACTGAATTATGTTTTCGATTGTTTAATTTTGGTGAGTGGCAGTTGGTTGTACCACCAGATACAGTTCGATGAATATTTAATTGAATTGATGTTCTTGAAGGAACTTGAGGGGATTTTGATGATAAACGAGCACTTCCTCGAGAATTGTCCTTACTCAATGTATTAGATGATGGTATATTTGTTGATGTTGACATTGATAATATATGTGAATTATTATCATCACTAACAGAATAATTGTCATTATTACTGGTATCCATCCTCAGCGATGCATAGAATAATATGAATTGTAAATGTTAATGAGACCAGGTAGGTTTTAGTTTACAATATGATATCTTTCATCATCTGTATATATTGTGTCGCTAGATTTCGTATTGAGTTTATTTGTTGAGCATTTTCAAATTTAGTTAATATTTTGTTTTGATAGATTCGATTTTACAAAAAAATCAACATGATTATAAGCACTATGTGTTATGGTCACTTTACAGTGAATTGAATGTAAAAGCGGAAATACTGGTTTATCGGTTATAAAAAGATAACCACGATGAAAAGAGCGCTCTATTCAGCCTCCATCAAATTATAATGTAACAAATGACACATTTTATTTAAAAAACTTAACAAACAAAAAGACGTTCAAGAGCGTTACACAACGTGGAAATTGAAATAGATGAAACAAGAAAGCTGAATAGTTAATCTTCGAGAGATATTAAGTAATGAAATCAATGAATCAATTCCTGAAGCTTCTCATTGCAGAAGATCGAATATAATCTTAGCAAATGTAATTGCTCTTCAAGTGGCAGACCATTGGACCACATAGGAATAAAAATAAGGTCTGAGATAGGGGTGGCACTTTAACTTTAAACTTTAAACGTTAAAGAAAAGTTAAAGTGCCACCCCTAGTCTGAGATCAACAAAAATATTCATCTTTTGAATGTTTCAACGCACTACAGATTTGTACGAAAACTTGAACGTTTCGTGAAACATAATTACAGCTTACCCATTGAAAAAAAAGTAAGATTATGTAAGAATTTATCAGATTTCAATCGGATTTTTCTGCACCAAAATCAAAATTATAATTGATTTAAATCTTTCCAAATCAACAATAATTTGATTTTTAATCAAAAATAATTCTCAAAATCTGGTATAATTTTAATTATAATCAAAAAATATGTGATTTTAATCGAAATTCTACTTGATTTGGAAGGGGTAGTTTTAATTAAAAAATAATCTTCTAAATCAAGTAGAATTTCGATTAAGATCACATTTTTTTTGATTAAAATTAAAATTATACCAGATTTTGAGAATTATTTTTGATGGAAAATGAAATTATTGTTGATTAAAAATCAAATTATTGTTGATTTGGAAAGATTTAAATCAATTATAATTTTGATTTTGGTGCAGAAAAATCCGATTGAAATCTGATAAAATCTTACATAATCTTACTTTTTTTCAATGGGTACTCCAAATAAGTAGAATTGGTGAAAGATTTTGTTGTATAAACCTAAAATAAACGAAATTAATTATGCATTTACTTCACAAAAGTAAATGGTAAATAAAAGATTTACTTTACCTATTTACTTTTGTAAGTGTTGTGAATCAAGGTCCAACGTTTATTATAAAACTATAAGGGATAACAGGGCAGAGCAAGAACGATAAGAAGATGAAGAGAACAGGAGGAATGAACGAACATACACACGTATGTGTGCATATATATATATAAGATCGTAAACTGGAATAATCCTATATATATATATATATATATATATATAAAGGAAAGGAAAAATCATATATATGTTATAGAAGGATAAAATGGAAATGTCCTAATATCGATAGAGGGAAGATACCAATAGGTATATCTCTAGACATATTGGATAATACCAACAACTTTTTCAAAAAGTAAAAGTAAAGTGCCACCCCTAATTTAAACTGCATAAAAGTGCTGTAAATTTCAGAACATCTCAGTGCTGCAAAGCACTTTCTGTCTACATCACTTCTTATTGCTGTGATTCTCACCGTTCCGAAACGAACGTTTGCTAAACAAACTCTCTTGGATGTCCTGGTATGGTTTATATCGATAACTACTAGTAGCAGTGATAGGCTAGTTCAGATTTGATAGTACTACTTACAGGTGATGTTTCTAATGAAAACAGGTTTGCGAGTGATGTCGACTGCTTTTTTTTCTCATGCAATTTTTATGATAAAAAAATATTTTTGCATTCTGGTGTAGAGGAACATCTACTGATTCTAATGATGCAAAAATTAACTAATTATCGTGAAAATTAATTGAATAATTAGCGACATTTTCCAGAGAAATGAGTGTATTTGTATTAGGAGTCATGTTCCTAATAAATCAAACAAGCTAGAAAATGTTCTTAATACGAGCAGTCTATGTAAAATACATAGAAAATAAAAAATATTAACTAAATGACGATTTTTCACGTCTAAATAAAAAAATTTTTTTTATTTGATATTAAAATGTTTCTTGACTCAAGATACATTAAAATCTAGCGGTTGGAGGCAAACGAAATTACCATTCGATTTGTATTTCTAAAATTATTATTTCTATTTTATATCGAATTTTCTTATTTTTTTTAAAATTATTTTTGAACAAAATCTTGATGGAACGATGTTCAATTTTTCATATATATATTATTCCCGATATATACATCAATTACAAAACAAAAAAATCTATAGATGTTAAGTCCCCCTCCCCCTTTGGTACCCTACCTTGAAGTGGAAATTTTTTTTTAGATTTAACAGGTGAAATTGATAGCTCTATGAAAGAACTATCGATTGATATATAATTTATGATAATAAAATATTTCATATGTCTAGAATCATGAGTTTCAATAACAATACTCTACTATGATGATTATATGATAAATTACATCGGAGAATATGGTTTAATTCCATAATAGATTCAAATAATTTTATTGAATTTTTCACCATTGTGTATTCCTTCTAGCTGAAGGCTATCGACTGATGCAAAAAACTTCATAATTCAGTATAGTGGTGATATATAATAAGCGACACTAATATCAACACTGTATATTCTGATATTGAAACTCGTGATTCTAGATAAACAAAATATTTCATCATCATGAACTATATATCAATAGATAGTTCTTTCATGGAGCTATCCATTGCTGATGCTAAATCTAAAAAAATTTTCACATCTGGAAGGATACCAAAGAGGTAAGGGAACATCTACAGATTTTTTTTGTTTTATTATCCATGTATATGTCGCAAATAAGATATATATTAAATTGAACATCATTTAATTATAATTTCGTTCAAAAATAATTTCAGAATAAATAAATATATTCAACATAAAATAGAAATATTAATTTTAGAAATATAAATTAGATAATAATTCCGTTTGCCTCCAACCGCTGGAATTTAATGTATCTTAAGTCAAGATACATTTCAGTATTAGATGACAAAAGAAATTTTTTAATTTAGACATAGAAAATCCTCGTTTAGTTAATGTTTTATTATTTTCTATGTATTTTACATAGACTGTTCGTATTAAGAACATTTTCTAGCTTGTTTGATTTATTAGGAACACGACTCCTAATACAAATAAATTCATTTCTCTGAAAAATATCACTAATTATTCAATTAATTTTCACGATGATTAGTTAATTTTTGCATCATTAGAATCAATAGATGTTCCTTTACTCCGGAATGCAACAATATTTTTTTTATGATAGAAATTGCATGTGAAAATAAAGCAATCGACATCACTCGCAAACCTGTTCTTATTAGGAACATCGCCTGTTTTATGTAATATGATGTTCAAATAACAAAGAAAAGGAAAACAATTGACTAAAAATGATTCACTACATATGATATTAATTCTCCAAGTTGACATAGCATATATATATATATATATATATATATATATATATACATATATTATAGTAATACATAATGACACATGTATGTTGTAGATCGAGACATCTATCATCAAAAGAAGAATACAAACAAAATTGGTATTCTTAATTTTCTTTCTTTATCATTTGAGGTTATAGATCACTCGTATATTTTAATTAACTGAATTCGAATTTCTCTACGCAGATATAATTGAAAAGGAGAGAAGAAAATGATTTATCGGTCATATGATAGGATAACGACGTAGCGATCACTTGTGTGGGATAGGATCCGGCGGGGCTACCCCGATCCCTAATTTTTTTTCGAACCCGATCCCGATCCCGTCGGGATTGGGATCAAAATCTCGACTTTTGTCCAGACGGGACGGGATCTGGACGGGTATCGCTGTTCAAACACGGGATCGGGACTAGGAATCCCGAGGAAATACTTCAACGGGTTAAAAGTCTGGGTGAGTCGTATTCACAGAAAATGCTCACGGCATTGAAAATCCCGAGAAAATATTTTGTCGGGACCGGGATCGGGACGGGTTTTGTTCAACCGGGGCAAGATCGGGATCGGGACAAAAAACCCGGTCCCGCCGGACCCTAGTGTGGGAACAAATAGACCAGTAAGTTAATTTTGATTTGTTCTTTCTCTTTCTATATTTTCAGGAATATAGGAAGGAAATATTATACAAGAATAAATTCTTTTAAAGAATGTGTTTGCTTCAAACTCGCTATATGACCTACACACAGTTTTCAGAGCTTTTTAATTCAGCAGAGAAAGTGACGAAGTGTTAATTATAATTGCTGCTAGAAATTTGATATTTCTCGAGATCTTTTTATTAATTGTTTGCAAGATCATTAAAGTAAAATATTGAAGATGACAATAATGTGTTGGTGAATGTTAATTCTTTCTAGTATTGATGATTATCTACTATCTCTGAGTTCTTGTGTATTCAGGGAAAAAATCATGAATATTTGATTTTTATATTTCATTATTGTGAAAAGCTATTTGTATTATGGAATGATCAAGTCTAATAGGAGCAGAATCATATCGAACAATATAAAACACAAAGTTATCTCTTTTTAAATTAGATATATACCTTATTCTTAAATTCACTGAAAATTTGTTTTAATCATTACACATGTTACTGCATGCAACATTATTTCTTCTTAGTTTAAAATAGAAGTGCATCTAGTTTGAAGAGAGATAACCTTATGGTCTGTATTATTCGATGTGACTCTGCTCCTATTATACTTGATCATTCCATAATACAAATAGCTTTTCACAATAATGAAATATAAAAATCAAATATTCATGATTTTTTCTTGAATACACAAGAACTCAGAGATAGTAGATAATCATCAATACTAGAAAGAATTAACATTCACCAACGCATTATTGTCATTTTCAATATTTTATTTTAATAATCTTGCAAACATGTAATAAAATGATCTCGAGAAATATCAAATTTCTAGTACCTTATCTTTCGTTACTATAAATAGATTTAATAACATATAAAGATCATTTATTACAAGTGAGAAAGTTACATAAATTATTTGACAATAATTCTCTCGTTTTCTTTATTGTTTCAATAGAAAAGTATATAATATAATAACCGTTGTCTCGAACGTAAAACGTTTGTCTATGAAACAATAAAATTTTTATTTATATAAAATATAATAATTGAATAAATGAATGGATGAATAAAATTTATTCAAATAATATATATGTACTGAAACTTGTTGTTATACAATATGAAAAAATTAAATAAACAACTAGAGTTTTCGACTCATCTAGAGTCATCGTCAGTAGATATTAAACTGAATTGAGTTGAATAATATTGCAAAAGCAGTTGTTTATTTCAATATAACCTATATAACTACATTTGCGATAAATAATAGTATTCGATAATAATATAGGAATTTTTGAATTTGAATATATATACAACTGCTTTTGAAATATTACTCAACTCAATTTAGTTTAATATCTACTGACGATGACTCTAGATGAGTCGAAAGCTCTAGTTATTTATTTAATTTTTTCATATTGTATAACAACTAGTTTCACTACATATATATTATTTGAATAAATTCTATTCATTCATTCATTCAATTATTATATTTTATATTCAAATTGAAAAATTCCTGTATTATAATCAAATACTATTTTTATTTATAATAAAACATAATAAAGATAGATTTCTTCAACACTGTTTTATTTCTTTGTTCTTTGTATTTCTTTCTTCGAATTCTATCCAACATTAGTACGAACAATGAATAATAATCTTGCAGGTACTACTTTTTACAACCTTGCCTGTATTAGTATTAGATAAAATTCCAAGAAAGAAAGATGAAGAACAAAAGAATAAAACAGCTTTGAAAAAATATATCTTTATTTTCTTATATTATATATAAAAACTTTATTGTTTTATAAAAGGATGTTATAAGTTCGAGACGACGGTTATTATAATATATATTTTATATTTGATCATTAAATTATTACATTTTATATTTTCCTATTTAATCAATAAAGAAAGTGACAAAATTATTTTCAAATGATAATAAGATCATGAGAATATAAGAATAAGTAAGGATATGAGAGTTGGTTTATGTTCCGCATATTTCTGGTTGTTGATAAGTGACTATAGTTGCATCTGTGACGAATGCCCCGCTATGCGGAACTGATATCAGGTGTTTTATGGATCGCTTACAATTCTAGCGCTTGTAAGTACTTATTTTCACCTCTAACGAGGAAAGGTCACCAACTGCCTCATCGCTTCTCTGTTCGAACTGTATCCATAAAGTAGACCCCAATGACGTATGCAAAACCCCAACAGGATGAGTGCCCGCAAGCCTGCTGTCCAGAGTTATAGCCATTTTACTGGAATTTTTGTCCTATGGCAGGGTATATGCTAACAAATCGAATGATGTTGTTTCCACCTGAGATTTCACCCTCAGATAGGTTTGTCAGTAAATAGATTCTCCTGAAAATTTCAGCTGAAAAGAACGTTTCCTTCCAGAGATAATGAAGTCCCAAAAATCACCCATATTCTACGAAAGGTGTTAAAGTTTTCTCTTTTTGGGGCTGTAGTATCTCTGGAAGAAAACGTTCTTTTGAGCTGAAATTTTCAGGAGAATCTATTCACTGACAGATCTATCTGTAGATAAAATCTCAGGTAGAAATAACATCATTCGATTTGTTAGCATATACCCTGCCATAGGACAAAAATTCCAGTAAAATGGCTATAACTCTGGACAGAAGGCTTGCGGGCACTCATCCTGTTGGGGTTTTGCATACGGCATTGGGATCTACTTTATGCATACAGTCCGAACGGAAAAACGATGAGGTAGTTGGTGGCCTTCCCTCGTAAGTACTTTTAAGTTGTCTGAAATATGCGCTTGCAAGCGCTTATAAAGCTTATTTTTTCAGCGCTTGTAAGTACTTATTTTCACCTTTAAGCGCTTTTAAGTTGCCTGAAATGTGTGCTTGTAAGTACTTTTAAGCGCAAAATATAAGCTAGTTAAAGCTACGCTTTTTGGCTTAAATTTTTACATGGGCTGTCAGATCTTTGAAAGGAACTGATATGCACCTAGCAGTTCTTTGATAGAAACTGATCTATGTAAGGTGCCGGTAATGCAAAATTGGAGTGAAATTTTTTTCTCGTTCATTTATATATGGTTTGATAGAGCTTGAAAAGCTGATCACGAATATATATTTTTTATTTCGATTCGACCTCTCTTTGGTCGAAGAAAGTTTAAAAAACTAGATACGACTGAAAAATAGCATTTTTGCGTTGAATTTACTTTTTCTATAGAAATTGTCAAATATTTATTCCAGCTATTTTGTGAACTTTTTGAAAATACTATATTCTGAATCAGCATGAAAAACTAAGTACCAAAATGTTATTTAAATAGATGTAGAGCTAGCAAGGCTAAAAAAATCCTATCAAATATAAATAGGCCCAATAGGCTAAAAGTATGTATCAGTGACCATTCTTGTAAACCTAT
>JAJEKB010022067.1:0-13014 GCA_022393335.1 Macrotrachela quadricornifera | reverse complement strand
GAGTATATCAAAAGAAGTGAATATTGATATACTTAATGAAGTTTATGCATTATCAGCTTTTCATGGTCTACGTGCAAAACATGCAGATGATCAATGGAATCATCAAATGATTGAAGAAACTGAAGGTTATTTACCAAATTCTGATGTATATATACATGATGATACGACAACACATGATCATGGAAATATTCAATTAAAAATTAATCCAACACTTGAAGCTATGCAACGAGCTGTTGAAATAGGAGATTCTACTGAACCATCACATCAATCATTAATTAATACAGATAAAAATAATAAACAATTAAAATCAAATGATGGACAACTTGATCATAATAGTTTAACAGCATCAGATTATACAACAACACCAGCAAATAAATCACTTGATGATCTTAACAATTTACATATGTATGTATTAAATATTTCTTTTGAAATTTTTAGATATATAATTTCATAATATTATTTTTATTTTTTTCTTTTAATTAGTGATGTAAATATCAATAGTGATGATAATGATGCTGTTTTAGAAATAGCTGATACATCTTCACATCGAGCCAAAATGACTAAAGCACAGGTAAAATATTATTTAAATTAGTCGGAACTATTGATTATAATACAGTGTATCTTAGGAGTTTTGCTCTACTCTATTTTGTTTTGGATTGTATTTTAAAACAATACTTTTATTTAATAATACGCCTGTATAGTAGAAATCGAGTACTACATATATATACATCTATTTAGTACAAAAAAACCATTAAATATACAATACAATAAAAAAACTTTTCATTTTTTAAGACTTTGTAGAACGTTTTTAGTAAAAAAATATTTTGGATTGATTGAGAAATCACGGTTTTATATTCAAAATACTCAACATTGTGAAATATTGAGTACTCCAAAATGTTTAAAAAATAGTTTATTGTGCGAATATCTCTGCAGAGGCAAATATTAGGATCTTGATTTTCTTTTAAAAATATATACCATGAAAAGCTCTACAAAGATTATCAAGACAAATCCTATTAACTTGTTCTACTAGTTTTCTGCATATTCAAAATGAAAAACTATACATAATGGCACCAATATTTCACTGTATTTAACAGAATAAGAATGGTTGAAAGACTTATATTTCGCATGTTCTCACTTTAAGAAAACGATAGCATCTTAATTCTTGTTTTTCAAAAGATGTATTATCCAAAGTTTTGTAAAAATTGTGTAAACAAATTCGTATTGCAAGACGTAAAAGTCTTTCAAACATTTTTATCATCATTTTGTAGTTTTTAATATCAATTTATTCAAGAACTAAAGCATGTTTTTTTTCTTATTGAATTTTATATTCAAAATTTTTTTGTATTAAATAGGTGCATACGTATATACACTGCTCGTCAAAACTATTCCCTCTCTCAGATCTCAGCCATTACAAGTCTTGTTGCTCTAAAAATTTGACTATATATAGATTTCGATTAATGTAGGTCAGCAGCGAAATTCGAGTCTCCATAGCCTGAATTTAAAGAAAGTTATGATGCATGAGGTTCACTTCCATTGTGAACATCATAACTCCAGAACAACAAAGCCTTATGAGCTGTGAGATGCGTCGTTTTGTAGCCCTGTATATTAGCTGCTTATGATAAAAATTTCATCAAAATTGATTGAGTTATTGTGAGTCTATGTGCATTATACTATAAAGATGGATATGCTAAAAAACCGCCAAATCTTATTGGTTTCTCAAATTTTCAGACTTCTATCGAGTACTGGAGAGAAATGGCATTATACTCAAGCTCGAGATATTGCCATAGGTCTAGATTCTCGAATACTCAGGCAATTGATCTCATCTTTTGAGCATGTAACTAGCATGGAAGGAAGCATAGTTCTGCCGAAAAAAAGTTGGAAAATTCACTAAGTATCATGGAAAACAAGGCATAAACATTTATAGTCAATTTTTCCTCATTCTGACGTCCTTTTATTTTTTTGTTTAAATGTGTCAAAAAAAACGTTTTACAAAAGAATTGAGGCGCGGATTTCGCTGCTGACATACACTACTCGAGATTTATATACAGTCAAGTCTTCAGAGCTACAGCACTGGTAAAGACTATGATCTGCGGGGGAGAGGATACTTTTGACGTGTAGTGTAGCACCCAAATTTTACTATACAAGGACATAATCAAATTAAATCATTGCTTTGATATATAGCTCAGAACAAAAAAAATTATGCGAAATTTTTGAATTGCAGCATACTTTTATAAATATGATAGTCATTCGAAATTATACAAATGATTATTTACATGAAATTTATTATTAAATAGAAATAAAACAAATTTTTGTAATGTTTATAGTTAGCAGCCGAAGATCCATCGAAATATATCAAGCCAAAATTGATTAGTCAAACACCGAAATTTTTTGGTACAGAAAAAGCATTTGCTATTCAATTATTTTGTATTAGTGAAGTTTATGAAAAACGGTAATTCTATTATCTTGATATGATTAAACTATTTTTTCTTATATTTAAAAATATTAGTTCATACGATTTTTTACAAAAAGCATTTGATATGTTTCCTGATCGTGATTATTGTGTTATAACAATACCACAAATGGTACCAGAATTTCCACTTTTACAATCATTTATTGTAATATTTTGTTATTATTTATATATTTATAACATTTATTATTTTAGCGTATTCCACCACGAGTTAATTTACCGAATATACAAGAATTATATTTATTTCATCGTGCTGGCTTATTACGTGATATTTCTATTGAACGTGCATCGGAAAAAGATTTCGATGCTGTTCAACGACTTACGGAACATTTTTCTGCACGTGAAAAAATTTTAAATGATTTTCTTGATGCTGTACGAAGTCGAAAACGAAGTGTAAGTTCAATGACAAATAAATTAAATTAATAATCTTTATACTTATATATATATACAGTATATTTTAAAAAATTTCTATATATTTTTTTCAAAATATTTTAGAATACTGGTACTTTTCTCGATGCTTATATTATTAATGTTGCACAACAAACAAGTGCTTTGATTATTTTTAGCAATGAAGAAGTTAGTTTTGTCTTCTTCTATAATAATAAAATTATTTTTATTATTTTAGAATGTTGATTATCTTCGTTCACAATATAATCTTGAAGATTTTATTTATTTTAATTTACATAAACGTAATGATCATATTCATCTTTATCATTTTGTTATTAATCCAATATTTGCTTATATGACAAAAATATTTATTAAAGAAATTTTACGAAAAATTAATAAAACTTGTGTTTATTATCCAATTTTTCCACGATATGCCGATGATGAAGTATGATAATTTTTTGTTTTCTTTTTTTTTTTTAAATATTTTGTTTATTATTTAGTTACTTAAACATCATTCACCAACTTATGCTATTCATTATCTTGTACCAGTACGTCCTCGTCGTTTAATTCAATATAATTTAGATAAACTTCAAATGAATGCACCAACTGATTGTGTACTTGGAAGATTACCAAATTTAATGCATAGTCCATTTGCATTAACATTTACAGCTATTAAACTTATTATGGAAACAAAAGTAAATAGAGATAAAAAAAAATAAAAAAAATTGTTAGAACTAACATCTGAAAGATTATGATGTGAAATCAATTTAATGTTAAAAGTTTATTTAGTAGTACATTTTATATAGATATACTTGCTCTTTCGATTAAGATTCTAAAGTATATAACATAGTTAATGACGAAAAGGTCTAAATTTCTATCTTTACATTTCAACACTTATCTAGAATGTGTTTTAGAAAGGAGAGAAATATATTAATTATTTTATTTTATAGATAACAATTAATGCAAGAATTGTTATTATTGGTGCATCAACTGTTGGTAGGTTATCTAAAAAATTTCTTCGGTTTATTTAAATTTTATTCGAATAATTTTTAGGTTTGGGTATACTTGAAGCTCTGATTATGTGGTAAATATATAGAAATAAAAAAATTTTCATAATTTATCATTTTTTCTATAGTCCTTATCTTCGTTTTAATAATCTTACATTAATCTCACCTCATGGTATTCCAGGTGAATTTCCACCATCACTTTCTCGAGATTTATTTTTACCATCAAAGTAAAAATACAAAATAAAAAAGTAACAAATAAAATGAATAGTATTTGTTCATTTTTAGTCTTGAATATGAAACTGAAGAAATAAATCGACTATCACTTCGTTCTTATGTGAATATTATTTGTGCTAAATTAATTGGTCTTAATCGACCTATGAAATTAGCTATACTCGATGATGAAACTGTTGTACCTTATGATCATTTACTTTTATGTACAGGAAATCAATTTCATATTATTGCACCGATGCAAGCTACTGTTATGAATCCATTAAGTAAAAAAGTTGTACCACCAAAATCAGATCGAATGTTATTTGGTATATTTATTTGAAATAATTTAAATAAAGAAAACTATTTGTTTTATTTAATGTATTGATATAGAACCTGCTCCACCTAATGTATTAACAATTAATGATGAATTTGATGCTGCAATGGTACTTAAATGGCTTCGAATGAATCATCATATTGAACGTAAAAAAAAAAGAATAATTATAAATATAAAATTTCTTTAAGTTTCTTTTTTTTTAAAAGAATCAATATTAATTTATGGATTAACACTTGAATCTCATTGTTGTATTAATGCACTTCTTACAAATGGAATTCCATCAAGTTCTATTAAACTTATTTTTCCTCCTGAACATCAAAATGTAAGAAATATTTTATTTATATATTTATATGTATATTTTCTAATTAAAAGACAAATATATTTAATGATCCAACTGTATTAAAAACTGTTCATGAACAATTAAAACAATTAAATATTCAAATTTATGAAAATTATTATATGGATGAATGGCATAATCAAGGTATTATTGATATGAATCAACCAATTGAACGTGTTATATTTCGAACAAAAGATAAAAAACAAGGCAAAGATCTTAATTTAAAATGCACAGTAAATATAAATATTATTTTCTTCTTTATTCAATAATTCTATTTTATTATAAATTTTAGACTTTATTTTGTTTTGTTAATAAACAAGTTGATTATGATGCATTTATAGCTATAAATCAAAGTTCATTAGTATTTGATGGACGTCTTGTTATTGATCAAAATAATCGTACAAATGATTCATTAATTTATGCTGGTGGTTCATTAACAAAATTTAAACGAGGTTATTATCGTGATGATCGAACACATGCTTGTTTTAATTCAAAAGAAGTTGGAAATATGGTTTGATAATTTATTAAATAAAAATATTCTTGATCCTTTTTTATTTTTATTTTATGATTTTTCTAGCTTGCTAATGAATTATTTGCACAATATGATCCAATTTTTATTCCACCAAAAACACCATCTGGTAAACATCCACTTATTCCAACATATAATAAACCAAGACGAATTCATGCTATTTTACCAGGTTTGTTTATATATATATATTAAAAATTCGTCTTAGCAATAATGTATTTTTTCAATAATTTCAATCACTATTTCATAGATAAAATCTTCACATAATTGATTTATTAGAAACTATCTTTAAAATTCAAGAAAGCTATTATTAAACTTTTAAAAGCAATAGAATATTACCTTTCTTTAATATGATATCCTTGATTTGATACTTTGACATCATTATGCAATACAAATTTTATTGAATTTGATTATTGCAAGTAAAATCTAGATTAAATAAATATTATTTATTTGTTTTTTAGGAAATCTTCATTATTTTCAAATTTCTCAATCTGGTCCTACTGTTAATTATGAAAATGCAAAAAAAATTGAAAATTATGTAAATTTTTTATATTATTATTCTATTTTAAGAATATATAGATTAAATTTATACATCGATTTTTTTTAAGGGTATTGATATAATAACAAATCATGAAAATAATTATTTTCGTCTTCATCTTGATCAAGCTGGTATTGTTCGTACGATTGTTTGTCTTCATCATGATGTAAAATAAAAAAAAAATATTTTTCTTTTACATAAAAAATAATATTTTAAAAAATTTAGAAAATTAATGTTTTTAATCTTTCTCAATTGTATGGATTACACGAACGATTACTTAATAATCTTCGACAACGTTATAATGAAGGACTTATTACTGATTTATTTGCGTATGTAAAAAACAAAAATCTTATTTTATTTTGAATTTAATTTTGTATTTAAATTAGATATTTTCAAGAAAATTGGGCTGTTGCATTGTATCATGATCGTTTTAATGATGTTCGACATGAAGTTCGTGAAATATTAAAAAAAGCATTAGTATAGAATTTATAAAAAAATTTTTTTTTTCGATTATTTTCTTTTTTATTAATCTATTTAAGATGGATAGTGACGAATCAATTTTTTCATCACTTTCTTCATCTATTGATCGTGATTTAATAGTAAGAATAAAAAAAATAAAACTTTTTTTTTAATATTCTTTTTTTTTTCTTAGTTTACTGATGAACAAAAGAAAAATATATTAAAACGATTTCGTACTGAAGGTTATAAAAAAGAAGTCGAAGAAACTATTTTAGGTTATATTAATTATAATCAATATCATTTACCAATGTATTCAAGACCAACATGAATCTCAATTATTTATATTTGAACTAATTTGAATTCATTTGATTTCTTTTTTTTTCGTTTCTGATTATTTTACCTTGAATAAAAAATATGTATTACAGAAAGATTTTTGTTTTTTCGGTATAAAATAGGTGTGTGAATATGTGTAAAGTAGTAGTAATATAATCAGAATAAATGCAAAATTTATCATGAAAAATAAATATTATCTAATGTTGAAAAAGAAAATTAATAGATGTTAATTAATTAAGAAAAAAAATAAAAGCACATAAAAAGAATTTTTTTTCTTTTAAAAATTTAAATGACTGTTATTGAAATATCAGGATATAGAATAAAAATCGTAGGAAAAAGTAATATAAAGGTTTATTATAGTTTTATTGTTTATAATGTTTTTAAGCACGAGATGATCTATTAATAACAGAACGTGAACGAGAATCAGCTCGTACAATTATTGGTGGTTGTTGTCGTAAAACATATGTGTAAATAATTCCAGCTGCAATAGAACCACTTAATGGACCAACCCAATATACCCAATGATTTTCCCATGAATTCATTACAGTAGCAGGTCCAAATGATCGAGCAGGATTCATAGAACCACCTGTATAAGATCCACCAAATAGAGCACCGACTATAATTGATAAACCAACTGCTAATGCTTTTGAACCACCAATATCTTCTCGTCGTTTATCACAAATAGCATGTACTGTATAACATAAGACAAATGTAATAATAAATTCAACCATAACAGCTTGTGCATTTGTAACACCTTCAGTAATCGTAGTCATGCCTAAATTTCCTTGTACACTAGCTGGTGCTAGAAATCTTAATATACAAGAACCACTAATTGCACCAAGTAATTGCATACCAATGTAGCATAATGCTCGTATAAAATCAATTTCACAAGCAACTAAAAATGATACTGTTACAGCTGGATTGATATGTGCACCACTTATATGACCAAAACCGACAATAATTGTAGAAATAACAAATCCAGCAGCTAAAGCACCATGTATACCGGGTATAGGTTTTCCTCCAATTGGTAAACCAGTGGATGTAGCTACTAATGTTAATAGCATTGTTCCTATAAATTCACTAAGTAAAGCTTGATAAAATGCTACTGTTCCTATTTGAGATATACATAGAAAAGTTTCACCAAATAATGGTTGACTTGGACGACCTGGTGGACAACGAAATATATACTGACCAGTTGGTGTGTGATAATCACAACAAGTTTTAGCAACAGTTGATGATGAACGATGTCTAGGTGTATCATCAATATCAGATTTAATAAGATTATTATTAGTATTTCGATAATCTTGATTATCCATAGCTTCTTGTATGAATGGTAATACGACTTCCATTGGTGTCGTATGACAATCAACCGATGGAGATGGATGAAAACTCATGATAAATGATTATTAGAAATAAATCTGAAGATAAAATTCACAGTAGAAACATTTATTTATTAAATATATATCGTATGAAAGAAAAATAACTTTATATTAAATATAAAAAATTATTATTTTTACTTTAATATATGATTGATTATGAAAAACAAATAAATTTTATAATAAATCACGTCATTAAATAATTATTTAGAAAAAAATCTCGAATAATTCGAAATAAACCATTAATAAAATATAATAATTTTGTAATAGAATATGTGATTTCATATGATTATATAGCTTAACTATATAATATAAACATTTACTCATCTTTATGATCAATGACTAATTATTTTGAAATAGTTGGGAAATTATTTTAAAAACAAGTTTACCCTCAATATCCTATTATTCATGACATGTAATCATACCTCCTATGTATGTCATGATTTTGAAAGTTAATTATACATAGAATATAGTATTAAATTTTCATTAGTATTACTGTGTCGGACAACAATCTTACCTATTTTATACTTGTTCTCAATGTCGGATGAATAACAAAAGAAATGACAGAAGCAATAGTACAAGGGTAGTTCTTTTTTTTCTCTGCTTATAAAGCACTTATGAGTTAGAAACGCTCGAACAGCATTACAAAAGCAAATACTTGACTTGTATATAGTCAATCCCATACATTCTGTCAATCTTTTTTTCTTCTCATCAAATTTTCTTTGTTTTTTTTTCGTTCAATATAACACCAAACCGGAATGCATACAAGTTTTTTTTTTTCGCTACTACGAATGACATATAAAATAGTAACAAATTATTCATTGAAGTATGTTTCTTTCTTCATTAACATGTCTATGCATTTAACTCATTCATATATAGACTTCATTTTATATTTTTCATTCTATTATTTACGTGTATAAAAAACGTGTCTATTCAAAAGACTTCAGTAGTAGAAAAAAAACGAAATTCGAAATAAAATATTATTAAAAAACAGCATCGACAATAATGAAAAATTGCTACAAGACTATTTTTATTTTATAAAAGATGAATAAAGAATTTTTAAATAAATATTGACATATTGTATATATATTTAGTATAAACAAAAATATGTCCAATGCCAAATCAATGTAAAAAATAGACAAAATATATAGAAACATAAAAACTAAAAATACATTCTATATTAAAATAATTCAATTTAAAGAAAAAACATAAACGTAGATCTATACTAATTTGTTTTTTTTCCATACGGTAAATATGACTACCTACTTTCAATTCATTCAATATCGACCTATTACATAAAATATATATTAGAGAACAACATTTCGATTAATGAGTAACATGCATGTCGTCCTTCGTTTATTTTTTATCATTTCATATGGTTATTTTACATTCAAATAATGAATATATAACTATGTGACCATATTTTATATACGGCACATCATCGATCGTATCCATATGCAATTAACACGTATCAAGAAGACGAAAATTGATCACGGAAAAAAACCGAAAGTGACAGAGTCTATTTGATGATTCGCTGTTGTATTATCTAAGCTTTTTTAATTATAGATATTTTTCTATTTTCATCAATACATGGCCAGAATCGGATGAATCATTGAATCAATAACAAAAACAGTACTTTTAGCGACCTTCATTTGAAAATTGTTTTTCTAAATATTCCAATTTTTTGTATTTTGACAGAATAAACATATAATGGTGATATTTTTTCAATTCACTTAGGTTTAAGGGTCATAAACTGAATCTATTTGAGGAAGAATTTCATGAGAAAGTCACTATAATCATATCTTTGACATAGTATTTTTAATTTGAGTATATATATTTTTTTCTATTTAATTTAATTATACCAGAACAATTTTGATTTTCCTAATAAAAAAACATCATACAGATTTTCTATTTTTTCAATATTCTTCCTATATTTTATTTACTTTGTCTGAGTACTATATCTTAAGTATTCTTATCTAATAATTTGTCAATCAGCTTCATTCTTTTTCTCCTCTTCCGTTTAATTGCTTCATCAGATAGTATCCAAAAGGATAAAATGAGTCAGATCACCGATAATAAAAAATTTATTTGAATCATTATATATTTTATTGCTCTACTTGTTATAAAATAAAGAATCCTTATATATAATTTTGAAATATTTGTATCAACAGAGCGATTAAGGAAATCTTATTTAGTACATTTCTTCAATTAATCTATTTTAATTGAAAGTAAATATTAAATTATAATATTCTCTTCAACTTCTTCATCGATATGTGAAAAAGAGTCATATGGCGTAAGATTTTCAAAAAAGTATCTTTTTCCTTGGATAACATTTCAAATTATTTGATAATATTGACATTCATATACCAAGAACTCAATTTTGTCATTTTTATACTATTTTTTCTTTCTCTTCATAGGAAAGAAGAGTTATACATTAGTTTTCAAACAGGATAAGATACAGAAAAAAGTAGATCAAAAAAAAATATTATACATACATAGACATAATTGTATTGCAATCGATGTCTCAAATAGCGAAAACTTTGATTTTTTTGAAACATTTACTCTATTAACAAAAGTTAATTATCAATTATTTTAGACAAATATTAATTAATTCGATGAGAATATATCATTATTTGCACTTATTGATCAAATATAAGAATATAGTTACAGCAAAGTTAATATTCAATTATTCGGTTGAATATTTAATTCAACCGAAGAAATACATGAACAATTCAATGAAGAATTTCTTATTAATTGTAATAATATTGGAAATATCCCAAATCACGATTTGATATAATTGACTAATAATATTTCATTAAAATTTCAATTTAAACATTTAAGATATTGCTGGCATCTACAGTTCATTCTTATTCGTATACATTATGACTAATCATATTATTAAAACAAATGACAATAGAAAAACCCAAAAAAAAAAATTTCATTTCTTCAAAAATTATCATTAAACACCTATGAACTATTCCATTTAAAAATCTAATTATTATCAATTAATTAATTTTTATTCATTATAAAATGAAATTATTGATTAATTCTAATAAGTAAATATTTTAATAGACTAA
This sequence comes from Macrotrachela quadricornifera, assembly GCA_022393335.1. Taxonomy (NCBI): domain Eukaryota; kingdom Metazoa; phylum Rotifera; class Eurotatoria; order Philodinida; family Philodinidae; genus Macrotrachela; species Macrotrachela quadricornifera. The sequence goes on along the minus strand of JAJEKB010022067.1, from coordinate 1,963 downwards.
AAACACAAAAAAAAAAGATTTGGTTCATTAATTTTCAGTTAAATAATGTCATTAATTTCTGATGATTGTTGTTTATTAACTAATATTGATTTAAATTCACAACGAATTTATCAATTACTTGAAAAACGTTTTAAAAGTAATTCATATAAAACAAGTTTCGATTTTAAATCATTTCATCCTGAACAACCATCAAATAATACTAAAGTAACACGTTCATTTTTACGTTTTAAACCAAAATTAATCTTTACAAATGATTATGAAGAAAATATATCCTCTGATTCATCATCATCTGAAGACGAAAATAATGATGAAAACGTATTATCAACTAATGACGATGATGATGATAATGATGAGTATCTTAATACACTTGCCGAATGGGAACCAAAAAAATTTCAACCTATAATTCAAACTGATGATGATGATGACGATGATGATGGTGATGATGATAATGAAAATATTTTTCAATCAATGAATACAGAAAATAATAATGAAATTAGTCAAATAAATCAAATGGAACATTCACCAGGTAGACTAAAAACTCATACTATAATCTTGAAATTCTCATAAGTTTAATATTTAATTGAATTAAAAATATTATTTTTGTTTTATTTCTTAGCTGAAGATAATCCTTCAAGTCTTGTTGAAGATCTTCTTATTACATTTATTCATCGACCTGTTAAAACTGAACCAATATCATTTGATAATAAACATTTTTCTAATCCACCACAATTAGATGGTCATATAGATATGACATCTAATACATCTTCTACTCCATCAAAACAATGTAATATAAATAAAAATTTAGATGCTGTTATAGCTAAAGTACGAGCAAATACTGCAACACCAAATAAAGCAATTCAATTAAGACAAATTCCATTATTACAAAATAAAAAAATTTGTTTATCTAATGATAGAAAAAAACAAACAACAACGACAATAACAACGACACCAACAAATAAAATTTCAAAAAAAAAAATTTCAAATCTTCCAAAAATTCATCGAATAAAAGAACAAACAAGTCGAGAAATAAAACAAATTAAAAAAATTAAAACACCATCATTATTATCTACATTATTAAAAAGTAATGAAGATGCTATTCGACCATTTGAGACACCAACTCAAATCAATAATCATGTTAATATAAAAATAAATCAATAACATATTTATATACATATTTGTTTTTGTTTAGAAACCTTCTCGATTATTATCAGATAATGGTTTACAATCAACAAGTTCTAAACAACAAAATCGAATTAAAACTTCTGGAAGTTTATTAAATAATGAACGAAATTTTTCTTCATTCAATAACCAAAAATCTCATACACAAAATCAACAAAATTTATTACAAACAAAAGAAAAATCTGCATCAGATTATATGACATTAACTCAACGAAAATTAAATCAATTTCAAAAACATCAACAATTAAAAACTTCAGATATAAATCTTAGTCCTATATTATTACCTAAAGCATCAAAATCAAAAGAAAATACTAAAATTTCAACAAAATTATCTACAGTATTTTTTGAATATTTAATTTAAAATAATTATATAAACTATTTTGATTTATTTTTTCTAGTCAATAGATTTACTGAGTCTCATACCAAAATCAACATCATCAACTTCAACTTCAAATGATCATAATCAACAAATAAAGAAAAAAATAAAACGTTTAGACAATGTGCAATCAACTAGTCAATTACAAACAAAACATAAATTATCTTTAAAAAATCAAAAACAAAAATCTGAAGAACATTATGGTAAAATTATTTAAAAACAAAAAAAAAAAAATAATACATCAACTATTTTATTTTATTTTTCTTTAGTTATAAAAAAACAAAAACAAGTAAACAAACAGCAATCAGAATCATCAATTGACAAAATAAATATTAATGATAAAAATCAAAAACGTCCATCGGATTTTTTTCATGGATGTATTGTAATTGATGATGATGATGATGATAA
>JAJEKB010022066.1:0-13154 GCA_022393335.1 Macrotrachela quadricornifera | reverse complement strand
GAGTATATCAAAAGAAGTGAATATTGATATACTTAATGAAGTTTATGTATTATCAGCTTTTCATGGTCTACGTGCAAAACATGCAGATGATCAATGGAATCATCAAATGATTGAAGAAACTGAAGGTTATTTACCAAATTCTGATGCATATATACATGATGATATAACAACACATGATCATGGAAATATTCAATTAAAAATTAATCCAACACTTGAAGCTATGCAACGAGCTGTTGAAATAGGAGATTCTACTGAACCATCACATCAATCATTAATTAATACAGATAAAAATAATAAACAATTAAAATCAAATGATGGACAACTTGATCATAATAGTTTAACAGCATCAGATTATACAACAACACCAGCAAATAAATCACTTGATGATCTTAACAATTTACATATGTATGTATTAAATATTTCTTTTGAAATTTTTAGATATATAATTTCATAATATTATTTTTATTTTTTTATTTTAATTAGTGATGTAAATATCAATAGTGATGATAATGATGCTGTTTTAGAAATAGCTGATACATCTTCACATCGAGCTAAAATGACTAAAGCACAGGTAAAATATTATTTAAATTAGTCGGAACTATTGATTATAATACAGTGCATCTTAAGAATTTTGCTCTACTCTATTTTGTTTTGGATTGGATTTTAAAACAATACTTTTATTTAATAATACGTCTGTATAGTAGAAATAGAGTACTACATATATATATACATCTATTTAATAAAAAAAAACCATTAAATATACAATACAATAAAAAAACTTTTCATTTTTTAAGACTTTGTAGAACGTTTTTAGTAAAAAAATATTTTGGATTGATTGAAAAATCACGATGTTATATTCAAAATACTTAACATTGTGAAATATTGAGTACTCCAAAATGTTTACAAAATAGTTTATTGTGCGGATATCTCTGCAGAGGCAAATATTAGGATCTTGATTTACTTTTAAAAATATATATCATGAAAAGCTCTACAAAGATTATCAGGACAAATCCTATTAACTTGTCCTGCTAGTTTTATCCATATTCAAAATGAAAAACTATACATAATGGCACCATATTTCACTGTATTTAACAGAATAAGAATGGGTGAAAGACTTATATTTCGCATGTTCTCAGTTTAAGAAAACGATAGCATCTTAATTCTTGTTTTTCAAAAGATGCATTGTCCAAAGTTTTGTAAAAATTGTGTAAACAAATTCGTATTGCAAGACGTAAAAGTTTTTCAAACATTTTAATCATCATTTTGTAGCTTTTTAATATCATTATATTCAAGAACTAAAGCATGTTTTTCTTCTTATTGAATTTTATATTCAAAATTTTTTTTGTATTAAATGGGTGCATACGTATATACACTGCTCGTCAAAACTATTACCTCGCTCAGATCTCAGCCATTACAAGTCTTGTTGCTCTAAAAATTTGACTATATATAGATTTCGATTAATGTAGGTCAGCAGCGAAATTCGAGTCTCCATAGCCTGAGTTTCAAGACAGTTATGATGCATGAGGTTCACTTCCATTGTGAACATCATAACTCCAGAACAACAAAGCCTTATGAGCTGTTAGATGCGTCGTTTTGTAGCCCTGTATATTAGCTGCTTATGGTAAAATTTCATCAAAATTGATTGAGTTATTGTGAGTCTAGGTGCATTATACTATAAAGATGGATATGCTAAAAAACTGCCAAATCTTATTGGTTTCTCAAATTTTCAGACTTCTATCGAGTACTGGAGAGAAATGGCATTATACTCAAGCTCGAGATATTGTCATAGGTCTTGATGCTCAAATACTCAGGCAATTACGCTCGTCTTTTGAGCACATAACTAGTATAGAAGGAGGCACAGTTCTGCCGAAAAAAACTCAGAAAATTCACTAAGTATCATGAAAACCAAGACATAAACGTTTATAGTCAATTTTTTCCCCATTCTGACGCCTTTTTATTTTGTTTCGTTTAACCGTGTCGAAAAAAAGTTTTACAAAAGAATTGAGGCGCGGATTTCGCTGCTGACATACACTACTCGAGATTTATATACAGTCAAGTTTTCAGAGCTACAGCACTGGTAAAGACTGTGATCTGCAGAGGACAGGATACTTTTGACGTGTAGTGTAACACCCAAATTTTACTATACAAGGACATAATCAAATTAAATCATTGTTTTGATATATAGCTCAGAACAAAAAAAATTATGCGAAATTTTTGAATTGCAGCGTAATTTTATAAATATGATAGTCATTCGAAATTATTCAAATGATTATTTACATGAAATTTATTATTAAATAGAAATAAAACAAATTTTTGTAATGTTTATAGTTAGCAGCCGAAGATCCGTCGAAATATATCAAACCAAAATTGATTAGTCAAACACCGAAATTTTTTGGTAAAGAAAAAGCATTTGCTATTCAATTATTTTGTATTAGTGAAGTTTATGAAAAACGGTAATTCTATTATCTTGATATGATTAAATTATTTTTTCTTATATTTAAAAATATTAGTTCATACGATTTTCTACAAAAAGCATTTGATATGTTTCCTGATCGTGATTATTGTGTTATAACAATACCACAAATGGTACCAGAATTTCCACTTTTACAATCATTTATTGTAATATTTATATATTTATTTCTTATTTTATAACATTTATTATTTTAGCGTATTCCACCACGAGTTAATTTACCGAATATACAAGAATTATATTTATTTCATCGTGCTGGTTTATTACGTGATATTTCTATTGAACGTGCATCTGAAAAAGATTTCGATGCTGTTCAACGACTTACAGAACATTTTTCTGCCCGTGAAAAAATTTTAAATGATTTTCTTGATGCTGTACGAAGTCGAAAACGAAGTGTAAGTTCAATGAGAAATAAATTAAATAAATTATCTTGATATTTATATATATATACAGTATATTTAAAAAAATTTCTATATATTTTTTTCAAAATATTTTAGAATACTGGTACTTTTCTCGATGCTTATATTATTAATGTTGCACAACAAACAAGTGCTTTGATTATTTTTAGCAATGAAGAAGTTAGTTTTGTCTTCTTCTATATAATAAAATTATTTCTATTATTTTAGAATGTTGATTATCTTCGTTCACAATATAATCTTGAAGATTTTATTTATTTTAATTTACATAAACGTAATGATCATATTCATCTTTATCATTTTGTTATTAATCCAATATTTGCTTATATGACAAAAATATTTATTAAAGAAATTTTACGAAAAATTAATAAAACTTGTGTTTATTATCCAATTTTTCCACGATATGCCGATGATGAAGTATGATAATTTTTTGTTTTCTTATTTTTTTTTTAAATATTTTGTTTATTATTTAGTTACTTAAACATCATTCACCAACTTATGCTATTCATTATCTTGTACCAGTACGTCCTCGTCGTTTAATTCAATATGATTTAGATAAACTTCAAATGAATGCACCAACTGATTGTGTACTTGGAAGATTACCAAATTTAATGCATACTCCATTTGCATTAACATTTACAGCTATTAAACTTATTATGGAAACAAAAGTAAATAGAGATAAAAGAAATTGTTAGAACTAACATCTGAAAGATTATGATGTGAAATAAAATCCTGTACAGTAACAAAAACAATTTTTATTCTTGATAAAAGAATACTACATCTTTCAATCAAATTTAATGTTAAAAGTTTATTTAGTAGTACATTTTATATAGATATGCTTGCTCTTTCGATTAAGTTTCTAAAGTATATAACATAGTTAATGACGAAAAGGTCTAAATTTCTATCTTTGCACTTCAACACTTATCTAGAGTGTGTTTTAGAAAGGAGAGAAATATAATAATTATTTTATAGATAACAATTAATGCAAGAATTGTTATTGTTGGTGCATCAACTGTTGGTAGGTTATCTAAAAAATTTCTTCGCTTTATTTAAATTTCATTCAAATAATTTTTAGGTTTGGCTATACTTGAAGCTCTGATTATGTGGTAAATATATACAAATGAAAAAATTTTCATAAGTTATAATTTTTTCTATAGTCCTTATCTTCGTTTTAATAATCTTACATTAATCTCACCTCATGGTATTCCAGGTGAATTTCCACCATCACTTTCTCGAGATTTATTTTTACCATCAAAGTAAAAATACAAAATAAAAAAGTAATAAATAAAATGAATAGTATTTGTTCATTTTTAGTCTTGAATATGAAACTGAAGAAATAAATCGACTATCACTTCGTTCTTATGTGAATATTATTTGTGCTAAATTAATTGGTCTTAATCGACCTATGAAATTAGCTATACTCGATGATGAAACTGTTGTACCTTATGATCATTTACTTTTATGTACAGGAAATCAATTTCAAATTATTGCACCGATGCAAGCTACTGTTATGAATCCATTAAGTAAAAAAGTTGTACCACCAAAATCAGATCGAATGTTATTTGGTATATTTATTTAAAATTATTAAAATAAAGAAAACTATTTATTTTATTTAATGTATTGATATAGAACCTGCTCCACCTAATGTATTAACAATTAATGATGAATTTGATGCTGCAATGGTACTTAAATGGCTTCGAATGAATCATCATATTGAACGTAAAAAAAAAGAATAATTATAAATATAAAATTTCTTTAAGTTGTTTTTTTTTTTTTTAAAGATTCAATATTAATTTATGGATTAACACTTGAATCTCATTGTTGTATTAATGCACTTCTTACAAATGGAATTCCATCAAGTTCTATTAAACTTATTTTTCCTCCTGAACATCAAAATGTAAGAAATATTTTATTTATATATTTATATGTATATTTTCTAATTAAAAGGCAAATATATTTAATGATCCAACTGTATTAAAAACTGTTCATGAACAATTAAAAGAATTAAATATTCAAATTTATGAAAATTATTATATGGATGAATGGCATAATCAAGGTATTATTGATATGAATCAACCAATTGAACGTGTTATATTTCGAACAAAAGATAAAAAACAAGGCAAAGATCTTAATTTAAAATGCACAGTAAATATAAATATTATTTTCTTCTTTATTCAATGATTCTATTTTATTATAAATTTTAGACTTTATTTTGTTTTGTTAATAAACAAGTTGATTATGATGCATTTATAGCTATAAATCAAAGTTCATTAGTATTTGATGGACGTCTTGTTATTGATCAAAATAATCGTACAAATGATTCATTAATTTATGCTGGTGGTACATTAACAAAATTTAAACGAGGTTATTATCGTGATGATCGAACACATGCTTGTTTTAATTCAAAAGAAGTTGGAAATATGGTTTGATGATTTAATAAATAAAAATATTCTTGATCCTTTTTTATTTTTATTTTATGGTTTTTCTAGCTTGCTAATGAATTATTTGCACAATATGATCCAATTTTTATTCCACCAAAAACACCATCTGGTAAACATCCACTTATTCCAACATATAACAAACCAAGACGAATTCATGCTATTTTACCAGGTTTGTTTATATATATATATATATTAAAAATTCGTCTTAGCAATAATGTATTTTTTCAATAATTTCAATCACTATTTCATAGTTGAAATCTTCACATAATTGATTTATTAGAAAGCTATTATTAAACTTTTAAAAGCAATAGAATAATACCTTTCTTTAATATGATATCCTTGATTTGATACTTTGACATCATTATGCAATACAAATTTTATTGAAATTGATTATTTTCTATTTGATTATTGCAAGTAAAATCTAGATTAAATAAATATTATTTATTTTTTTTTAGGAAATCTTCATTATTTTCAAATTTCTCAATCTGGTCCTACTGTTAATTATGAAAATGCAAAAAAAATTGAAAATTATGTAAATTTTTTATATTATTATTCTATTTTAAGAATATATAGATTAAATTTATACATCGATTTTTTTTAAGGGTACTGATATAATAACAAATCATGAAAATAATTATTTTCGTCTTCATCTTGATCAAACTGGTATTGTTCGTACTATTGTTTGTCTTCATCATGATGTAAAATTAAAAAAAAAATATTTTTCTTTTAAATAAAAAATAATATTTTAAAAAATTTAGAAAATTAATGTTTTTAATTTTTCTCAATTGTATGGATTACACGAACGATTACTTAATAATCTTCGACAACGTTATAATGAAGGACTTATTACTGATTTATTTGCGTATGTAAAAAACAAAAATCTTATTTTATTTTGAATTTAGTTTTGTATTTAAATTAGATATTTTCAAGAAAATTGGGCTGTTGCATTGTATCATGATCGTTTTAATGATGTTCGACATGAAGTTCGTGAAATATTAAAAAAAGCATTAGTATAGAATTTATAAAAAATTTTTTTTTCCGATTATTTTCTATTTTATTAATCTATTTAAGATGGATAGTGACGAATCAATTTTTTCATCACTTTCTTCATCTATTGATCGTGATTTAATAGTAAGAATAAAAAAAATAAAATTTTTTTTTTTATTTTCTTTTTTTTTCTTAGTTTACTGATGAACAAAAGAAAAATATATTAAAACGATTTCGTACTGAAGGTTATAAAAAAGAAGTCGAAGAAACTATTTTAGGTTATATTAATTATAATCAATATCATTTACCAATGTATTCAAGACCAACATGAATCTCAATTATTTATATTTGAACTAATTTGAATTCGTTTGATTTCTTTTTTTTTCGTTTCTGATTATTTTACCTTGAATAAAAAATATGTATTAAAGAAAGATTTTTTTTTCGGTATAAAATAGGTGTGTGAATATGTGTAAAGTAGTAGTAATATAATCAGAATAAATGCAAAATTTATCATGAAAAATAAATATTATCTAGTATTGAAAAAGAAAATTAATAGATGTTAATTAATTAAGAAAAAAAATAAAAGCACATAAAAAGAATTTTTTTTCTTTTAAAAATTCAAATGACTGTTGTTGAAATATCAGGACATAGAATAAAAATCCTAGGGAAAAGTAATATAAGGGTTTATTATAGTTTTATTGTTTATAATGTTTTTAAGCACGAGATGATCTATTAATAACAGAACGTGAACGAGAATCAGCTCGTACAATAATTGGTGGTTGTTGTCGTAAAACATATGTGTAAATAATTCCAGCTGCAATAGAACCACTTAATGGACCAACCCAATATACCCAATGATTTTCCCATGAATTCATTACAGTAGCAGGTCCAAATGATCGAGCAGGATTCATAGAACCTCCTGTATAAGATCCACCAAATAGAGCACCGACTATAATTGATAAACCAACTGCTAATGCTTTTGAACCACCAATATCTTCTCGTCGTTTATCACAAATAGCATGTACTGTATAGCATAAGACAAATGTAATAATAAATTCAACCATAACAGCTTGTGCATTTGTAACACCTTCAGTAATCGTAGTCATACCTAAATTTCCTTGTACACTAGATGGTGCTAAAAATCTTAATATACAAGAACCACTAATTGCACCAAGTAATTGCATACCAATGTAGCATAATGCTCGTATAAAATCAATTTCACAAGCAACTAAAAATGATACTGTTACAGCTGGATTGATATGTGCACCACTTATATGACCAAAACCGACAATAATTGTAGAAATAACAAATCCAGCAGCTAAAGCACCATGTATACCCGGTATAGGTTTTCCTCCAATTGGTAAACCAGTGGATGTAGCTACTAATGTTAATAGCATTGTTCCTATAAATTCACTAAGTAAAGCTTGATAAAATGCTACTGTTCCTATTTGAGATATACATAGAAAACTTTCACCAAATAATGGTTGACTTGGACGACCTGGTGGACAACGAAATATATACTGACCAGTTGGTGTGTGATAATCACAACAAGTTTTAGCAACAGTTGATGATGAACGATGTCTAGGTGTGTCATCAATATCAGATTTAATAAGATTATTATTAGTATTTCGATAATCTTGATTATCCATAGCTTCTTGTATGAATGGTAATACGACTTCCATTGGTGTCGTATGACAATCAACCGATGGAGATGGATGAAAACTCATGTTAAATGATTATTAGAAATAAATCTGAAGATAAAATTCATAGTAGAAACATTTATTTATTAAATATATATCGTATGAAAGAAAAATAACTTCATATTAAATACAAAAAATTATTATTATTTTTACTTTAATATATGATTGATTATGAAAAATAAATAAATTACGTCATTAAATAATTATTTAGAAAAAAATCTCGAATAATTTGAGATAAACCATTAATAAAATATAATTATTTTGCAATAGAATATGTGATTTCATATGATTATATAGCTTAACTATATAAAATAAACATTTACTCATCTTTATGATCAATGACTAATTATTTTGAAATAGTTGGGAAATTATTTTAAAAACAAGTTTACCCTCAATATCCTATTATTCATGACATGTAATCATACCTTCTATGTATGTCATGATTTTGAAAGTTAATTATACATAGAATATAGTATTAAATTTTCATTAGTATTACTGTGTCGGACAACAATCTTACCTATTTTATACTTGTTCTCAATGTCGGATGAATAACAAAAGAAATGACAGAAGCAATAGTACAAGGGTAGTTCTTTTTTTTCCTCTGCTTATAAAGCACTTATGAGTTAGAAACGCTCGAACAGCATTACAAAAGCAAATACTTGACTTGTATATAGTCAATCCCATACATTCTGTCAATCTTTTTTTCTTCTCATCAAATTTTCTTTGTTTTTTTGTTCGTTCAATATAACACCAAACCGGAATGCATACAAGTTTTTTTTTCGCTACTACGAATGACATATAAAATAGTAACAAATTATTCATTGAAGTATGTTTCTTTCTTCATTAACATGTCTATGCATTTAACTCATTCATATATAGACTTCATTTTATATTTTTCATTCTATTATTTACGTGCATAAAAAACGTGTCTATTCAAAAGACTTCAGTAGTAGAAAAAAACGAAATTCGAAATAAAATATTATTAAAAAACAGCACCGACAATAATGAAAAATTGCTACAAGACTATTTTTATTTTATAAAAGATGAATAAAGAATTTTTAAATAAATATTTACATATTGTGTATATATATTCAGTATAAACAAAAATATGTCCAATGCGAAATCAATATAAAAAATAGACAAAATATATAGAAACATAAAAACTAAAAATACATTCTATATTAAAATAATTCAATTTAAAGAAAAATATAAACGTAGATCTATACTAATTTGTTTTTTTTCCATACGGTAAATATGACTACCTACTTTCATTCATTCAACATCGACCTATTACATAAAATATATATTAGAGAACAACATTTCGATTAATGAGTAACATGCATGTCGTCCTTCGTTTTTTTTATCATTTCATATGGTTATTTTACATTCAACTAATGAATATATTACTATGTGACCATATTTTATATACGGCACATCATCGATCGTATCCATATGCAATTAACACATATCAAGAAGACGAAAATTGATCACGGAAAAAAAACCGAAAGTGAAAGAGTCTATTTGATGATTCGCTGTTGTATTATCTAAGCTTTCTTAATTATAGATATTTTTCTATTTTCATCAGTACATGGCCAGAGTCGGATGAATCATTGAATCAATAACAAAAACAGTACTTTTAGCGACCTTCATTTGAAAATTTTTTTTCTAAATATTCCAATTTTTTGTATTTTGACAGAATAAACACATAATGATGATATTTTTTCAATTCACTTAGGTGTAAGGTTCATAAACTGAATCTATTTGAGGAAGAATTTCATGAGAAAGTCATTATAATCACATCTTTGACATAGTATTTTTAATTTGTGTATATATTTTTTTTCGATTTAATTTAATTATACCAGAACAATTTTGATTTTCCTAATAAAAATACATCATACAGATTTTCTATTTTTTCAATATTCTTTCTATATTTTCTTTACTTTATCTGAGTACTATATCCTAAGTATTCTTATTTAATAATTTGTCAATCAGCTTCATTCTTCTTCTCCTCTTCCATTTAATTGCTTCATCAGATGGTAACCAAAAGGATAAAATGAGTAAGATCACCGATAATAAAAAATTTATTTGAATTATTATATATTTTATTGCTCTACTTGTAATAAAATAAAGAATCCTTGTATATAATTTTGAAACATTTGTATCAACAGAGCGATTAAGGAAATCTTATTTAGTACATTTCTTCAATTAATCTATTTTAATTGAAAGCAAATATTAAATTATAATGTTCTCTTCAACCTATTCATCGATATGTGAAAAGGAGTCATATGGCATAAGATTTTTAAAAGAGCATCTTTTTTCCTTGGATAACATTTCAAATTATTTGATAATATTGACATTCATATACTAAGAACTCAATTTTGTCATTTTTATACTATTTTTTCTTTCTCTTCGTAGGAGAGAAGATACATACATTAGCTTTCAAACAGGATAAGATACAGAAAAAAGTAGATCAAGAAAAAAACATCATTAAGATACTATTGAAAGAAAGCGGAAACGTAGTATTTCACATTGTAAAAAAAAGATTAATTAATGAACCAATTTATATACATACATAGACATAATTGTATTGCAACTGATGTCTCAAATAGCGAAAACTTTGATTTTTTTGAAACATTTACTCTATTAACAAAAGTTAATTATCAATTATTTTAGACAAATATTAATTTATTCGATGAGAATATATCATTATTTGCACTTATTGATCAAATATAAGAATATAGTTACAGCAAAGTTAATATTCAATTATTCGGTTGAGTATTTAATTCAATCGAAGAAATACATGAACAATTCAATGAAGAATTTCTTATTAGTTGTAATAATATTGGAAATATCCCAAATCACGATTTGATACAATTGACTAATAATATTTCATTAAAATTTCAATTTGAACATTTAAGATATTGCTGGCATCTACAGTTCATTCTTATTCGTATACATTATGACTAATCATATTATTAGAACAAATGACAAAAGAAAAACCCAAAAAAAAAATTTCATTTCTTCAAAAATTATCATTAAATACCTATGAACTATTCTATTTAAAAATCTAAATATTATCAATTAATTAATTTCTATTCATTATAAAATGAAATTATTGATTAATTCTAATAAGTAAATATCTTAATAGACTAAAAACACAAAAAAAAAGATTTGATTCATCAATTTTCAGTTAAATAATGTCATTAATTTCTGATGATTGTTGTTTATTAACTAATATTGATTTAAATTCACAACGAATTTATCAATTACTTGAAAAACGTTTTAAAAGTAATTCATATAAAACAAGTTTCGATTTTAAATCATTTCATCCTGAACAACCATCAAATAATACTAAAGTAACACGTTCATTTCTACGTTTTAAACCAAAATTAATATTTACAAATGATTATGAAGAAAATATATCATCTGATTCATCATCATCTGAAGACGAAAATAATGATGAAAACGTATTATCAACTAATGACGATGATGATGATAATGATGAGTATCTTAATACACTTGCCGAATGGGAACCAAAAAAATTTCAACCTATAATTCAAACTGATGATGATGATGACGATGATGATGATGGTGATGATGATAATGAAAATATTTTTCAATCAATTAATACAGAAAATAATAATGAAATTAGTCAAATAAATCAAATGGAACATTCACCAGGTAGACTAAAAACTCATTCTATAATCTAGAAATTCTCATAAATTTAATATTCAATTGAATTAAAAATATTATTTTCTTTTTTTTATTTCTTAGCTGAAGATATTTCTTCAAGTCATGTTGAAGATCTTCTTATTACATTCATTCATCGACCTGTTAAAACTGAACCAATATCATTTGATAATAAACATTTTTCTAATCCACCACAATTAGATGGTCATATAGATATGACATCTAATACATCTTCTACTCAATCAAAACAATGTAATATAAATAAAAATTTAGATGCTGTTATAGCTAAAGTACGAGCAAATACTGCAACACCAAATAAAGCAATTCAATTAAGACAAATTCCATTATTACAAAATAAAAAAATTTGTTTATCTGATGATAGAAAAAAACAAACAACAACGACAATAACAACGACAACAACAACAACAAATAAAATTTCAAAAAAAAAAAATTTCAAATATTCCAAAAATTCATCGAATAAAAGAACAAACAAGTCGAGAAATAAAACAAATTAAAAAAACTAAAACACCATCATTATTATCTACATTATTAAAAAGTAATGAAGATGCTATTCGACCATTTGATACACCAACTCAAATCAATAATCATGTTAATATAAAAATAAATCAATAACATACATATATACGTATTTGTTTAAAATTTTTTTTTTTTTTCGTTTAGAAACCTTCTCGATTATTATCAGATAATGGTTTACAATCAACAAGTTCTAAACAACAAAATCGAATTAAAACTTCTGGAAGTTTATTAAATAATGAACGAAATTTTTCTTCATTTAATAACCAAAAATCTCATACACAAAATCAACAAAATTTATTACAAACAAAAGAAAAATCTGCATCAGATTATATGACATTAACACAACGAAAATTAAATCAATTTCAAAAACATCAACAATTAAAAACTTCAAATATAAATCTTAGTCCTATATTATTATCTAAAGCATCAAAATCAAAAGAAAATACTAAAAATTCAACAAAATTATCTACAGTATTTTTTGAATATTTAATTTAAAATAATTATATAAACTATTTTGATTTATTTTTTCTAGTCAATAGATTTACTGAGTACCATACCAAGATCAACATCATCAACTTCAACTTCAAATGATCATAATCAACAAATAAAGAAAAAAATAAAACGTTTAGACAATGTACAATCAACTAGTCAATTACAAACAAAACATAAATTATCTTTAAAAAATCAAAAACAAAAATCTGCAGAACATTATGGTAAAATTATTTAAAAACAAAAAAAAAATAATACATCAAATATTTTATTTTATTTTTCTTTAGTTATAAAAAAACAAAAACAAGTAAACAAACAGCAGTCAGAATCATCAATTGACAAAATAAATATTAATGATAAAAATCAAAAACGTCCATCAGATTTTTTTCATGGATGTATTGTAATTGATGATGATGATGATGAT
>JAJEKB010022061.1:0-10247 GCA_022393335.1 Macrotrachela quadricornifera | reverse complement strand
ACATTACATGACTTTATAAATTCTGATTATTTTGTGTTTTTATGATGTCAAAATTGAGTTAGTCATGATAGTTGCTGGGATTTCACCCTCCTTCAGCAAATACACCACTCGCTTGGTGTTTTCACAAGTTAAGAGAGACGTATGCATTGAGATTTCGAGAAAAATGAACACAACTCTGTTTACAAGAGGTTTTTTCATCGATCACCCGCTCCGCCCCGCCCCGCCCCGCCCCGCCCCGCCTCGTGAAAAATCACGAGGATCCACGGGACGCTCCGTGCACCTCTGTTTGGATCAAAAAGAGTAACCTTTTGTCTTATCGTCGTTGAACACGTTGTAATCGATCATTTGACAGGCGACTTTTATTCGTTATTAACAGCCAGCAGGATGTCTGTTTATGAATGTATTTTACTGATGAGTCAATATTAATTTGAAAATATTTTTTCATTTGCTGTGGATTTATTCTATGGTATATTCGGCATCCTTTAAAATTTTGTTGTGATATATTAGAAAGAGTATTTGATATGATGCTTCCTTCATCATCATCTGAATCTTTATCAGAATCGTCATCTTCTGCATAATCTACTATTGTCGAACATGATTTACTTAGAATTGTTTTAATAAATTTACTTCATTGAGGTAATGAATGAATATTTTTATCTTTCAATAATGAAGTCATATTAACTATTGAAACATTCTTGAACTATTTCAAATGCACATTTAATCATTTTTTCAATATTATGTTGTGTTATATTTAATTGTTGTATATTGTTGAAAGAATAATTGGGTATTTCTTTAGTATTTTTACGATGTTTTGGAAATTTAAAACTATATTCTTCCATTTGATCACCACGACCTTTAAGAGAATTCATAATGGATATATTTTCACATCTTTTCAAAAATGATTTAACACTAAAATTAGTAATAGATGAAAATGAATCCACCATTGAACGAGCAATACGAAAAGTATTTTTGTGTATTTGAGAATTAAAACAAAAGGTATTTAAAGCTTCAATTGATAGTTTTTTTTTAATAACTAACAAAATTATAAAAATTAATGTATGTGCATTTATTTCGATGCACCAAAATGTTGGTTTTGTAATAAAAGTTCTCTGTTTGAGTTTTTTTTTGATTGAGAACTATTATTGTAATTATTAGATTTTTTTGCTAATATTGTTTATATCTAAAAATTGAACCCACGAAAATCATAAACGGCATATGCAGACAACAGTCCATATATGGAATAAACGTTCTTCAATGGTTGCTGACTTATTTATAAATTCATATATAAGTAAATTCAATAATCTTGAATATACATATGTACCTTTCGTATTATCAATTTTATTCAATAAATTCAAGACTAATTCAGATGATATTCTCAAGCAAGAAGAAAAATTCTGGCGATCTTTTTGATTAACCTCAGATCTCATGAGATTGTATTCGGTTTTACTGCTTGATAATACCAATTGAATAATTACCCATTCTCAAACTTGCTACTAAAGAGAGAAGTCTGTTACGAAGTTTAGTCAAGATGTGGTGGGACTTGCTTAAAAAAACAAGACCAAGGTTCAGATATTTTTATAGCAAATAGATCACTATTCTTGAATAAATTCAAATTAGGCAATTTAGCAAAAAACCGGAGCATAAACGCATTGCTTTAAGATAAAGAGAATCGCCATCTATACTAAAACTGATCACTTGTGTATCCTGAATTAAACTTTGATTATAAATAAACAACCATCTTTTGATAACATCAATTGCATCGAACTAGTTATTCGAACTATAGGCAGATAAAATAATAGGAGATGCAGATGGAGTTAAAAGTTTTGCCATACAAAGATCTATAAACTTAGATATATGTGTTTTCTCAAACCAATCCTTCAATACATCAAAACTTTCTGTACGAAAAAAATTCAATTGTGGTAATCCATTAATCGTTTGAGGACCGGTGGATCATTTTTAACCCACCTAATTTTTAGTAAAGAAAAAAGTGTTTGGTTCACATGAAACTATTAAATATGTAAGATCATTAAGATTATAAATGAGCGCATGTGTCATGTAACACTTTTGTTTTCTTTCTTTCCTTCTCGCATATAGATTTTTTTCAAATATCCTTTGTTCTTGCTGGTAAAGTACAATGACGTCATAATTTCTCTCTCCACTGATCTTTTGTTTTTCGCGAATGTTCGCATTCTCTCTGTGAAGTATATATATTTTTTCGTTTTCATTGACGAATTTATGCTGTTCTTGAATTTACAAAAGATACCATTTCTCCTTCGAACTTTTACTCTTTATTTGTGTATATCGTTTTTACAATATAAACTAACCAAATGGAATTCTATGAAAACAATGAACTCGACGACGAGTCTTATGATTCATCTGCCAGTGATGATACTAGTGAGAGTGATCTCGATTTCGATTCCGACGAGCTAGTCGATAATTTAGATGAACTTGAACTTTCTGATGAAGATTTGGATCTACATGTAGAGGGACTGAATTCAATCAATGAAGGTTACATCAGGGATAGCGGCATGACCTCAATCTATCTCAAAAAGCAAACTCTAATTTCAGTCTTTAGAACCCTTTTTACTGAAGAAATTTTAAACCTAATCACTGACCAAACAAACATTTATGGAAAAGAAAAGGAACGAAATAACAATCAGAAGAAAACAAGTAACTGGAAGGATGTGAGCAAAAAAGAGATTGAATCGTTTCTTGGGTTGATTATTCTAATGGGTACCACTAGTTTGCCAAATATGAAACTTTATTGGAGTAAAGATATGGTATTCCATAATACGTTTATTTCTTCCATCATGTCAAGAAATCGTTTTGTTCAAATTTTTTATAATATACATTTGGCGGAGAGCTCATTGGAACCAAAACGAAAATCAAAAGACTCCAGTAAAATATCCCAAATTAAGAATTTTACTGGAATTTTACGGGAAAATTTGCAAAAAATTTATAGCCTTGGCGGCTATGGTACAATCGACGAAAGTATGATAAAATTCAAGGGAAGATCAAGCCTCAAGCAATATTTGCCTAAAACACCAATAAAAAGAGGTTACAAAGTTTGGTGCTTATGTGATCCAATTACTGGTTATTTATTCAACTATCAAATCTATTTAGGAAAAGAGGAAACCAGTGGAAATAGAACACCTTTGGGCGAACGTGTTGTTTTCGATCTTATATCCGGTCATAACTTCCAAGGAAAACATCCATATTTCGATAGTTTTTTCACTTCTCTTAGATTATTAGAAAAGCTAAAGCAACAGAACATAAAAGCTTGTGGAACTATCAGACCAGATCGAGCAGGTATTCAATTAGATTTTGCCAAGAAGAACAAAATGGAATGAGGAGATTGCAAATCAATGATCACATCGAACAGCATTGTTTTCATATGGATGGACACCAAACAGGTTGTTTTGGCTTCGAATTATCATGACAACGAAATTGTTTCGATTTCCCGTCGTTTGCAAAATGATCAACGCACTACGAGTGCCTGTCCGAAAGCAGTAAAAGATTACAATCAGTTTCCACATGGAGTTGATCGATTCAGTCAAAGAATCTCGTGCTACAATATCGATCGCCAATCCAAGAGGAACTGGTTGAGAATGTTTATTTATTTTCCAAATTCATCTATTTCCAATTCATTCATTTGTTATAATCAATTAGTTCAAGATAAATTAACATACTTGAACTACATCGTTTCATTGGCGAAGTCTCTTTGTTCTGGCAGTGAACGAATAAGTCGTGAAAAACCTCCTTCTGAAGAGAAATCTAGACTAACATCACCAAAAACTATCCTCAACCTTGATAACGAAATGCATTTGCCTGTGACAGCAAAAAGAAGAAGATGTGCTTATTGTAGCACCAAAGAAGCAGACTTTCGATCCAACATCGAGTGCTTTACTAGCAAATTGCCACTTTGTTTAAAAGATGAAAGAAATTGTTTTTTCGATTGTCATAAGATTTTATGTAGCCATTTTGAATTAAACTGAAATAAAACAGCTAAAAAATATGTTTTTCGATTAAAAAAAAATTCGGTCGTCATAGGGTTAAGAGTGCTCTCCCTAATTCCGACGGTAAACTAAATTTTTTTTTAATTACGAGGCTCTAGATAAAATACATACAAAAAATTATCTTTTGAGAAAAATATTTTTTTGATGTTTTGCGTTCTGAAAAGTACAAAAGTTTGCTTGGCAATTTTAAAGATCATGTCGTGTTCTACCATAATCCGAAGGCTGATGAAGACCCAACTATGATTTGATGAAATTCATAATATAATAAAAAGATAATTGAAATCGAACTTCAAAAACGTGATCCTAAAACAACTAGGTCGCTATACACAATATGATGTTATATAAGTATTGGAAAACTTTCAAAATACTAACATTTTAATACTTAATTTTTATTCATATAGTGCAGAAAGCAATGATTCGATCGAAATGTTGAGCCGGTCAGATTTCATGGAAATTCTACAAAATTAAGAAGTAAAATATACTGTTAATTTTCTTCTATTATTAAAAAAGACAATAAATGATTATTTCTTAAAATATTTAAATATATTTATTATTGTGTCATAAAAAAATAATTACAGTCCATTTACTGAGTACTCCGAAAAGAAAAGATTTTTCTTTGATTAAATTTTCGCAAGAACATGCTATTTAAAGTTTAAGACAATAATAGAGATACTACACAGGATTAGATATTCATTGAACTCGCGTAGTTCGGTTTCGAGATATGCCTGTGAATATCGTCAGATTGTGTGAATACTGCATTGGTAGAATCATGGTTAATCACTTGTAGGAAAAAGTTTTTTTCTGCCGCAATAATAATAAAATAGTGTTAAATATTATCGTGATTTAACGTCCTGCATATCAGTTATCTTTCAGCATGTGTAGCAATTGCATGGAAACTGATTATCATTCAAATCGAGCACTCAAATAGTGTCTAATGCATCATTGTTTGAGAATATTGTGCGGTGTTACTGAGCAGTCATTTAGTACCTCGTTAGATATTATGTAGAGAAATGCTAACAGAACGCAAATTTGTTCTAGTTTTGTAGGTATCTGAGGCTAAGAAAAAGCAGTTGGTATCTGAGTGTATCAGAAAGATTCAACTCGTGAGCTTTGATTTTATTGTGGGTATAGATGAAGATTTACCCATCCAATCCATCATTCATTGATTTACATATTTATTTAAACGTTGATATAGATCATACAGAAAATGTTGAAAATTATTTGCAGCTATTTATGCTAAAACAGAGCGTAATGAGAACCATTGTATACTCGTTTCATGTGTCAAATCAATAAATAGTAACATGATTTGGTTGGCCGTAAAAAGGTTGAAAGGAAAAATGTCGACAAAATAAAGAGAAAAAGTCGAGCGAGAAAAATGCCGAAAAAAAAATATCGATTTAAAAATGAGTATACCTTGGATTTTGTTTGATTTACGTTTTCTACACTACTCCAACAATTCTGATAAGGAGGAAATGGCCGATATGGATGCCGACTACAATGAGCATGAAGATGCAGCAGATAATTTACTTTACGATTTCTCATTTGAATATATGAAAAAATCGGTCTCCTATCACAGTAAAAAAAATTCAAATACAGGTAAAAGAAAACATAGCTGGAGAAGCTTTCATAATTCCTTCAAGAACATTCCAAACCGAAGATAGAAGTACACGATTTTTCAAATACCGTGATGCATATGGTACAAACAATCGAAAAATTGATGAAGTCGACAGCTTCCCCTACAACTGCTTCGAGAAAACCCAAGGACAATTGTCATCTATTCATGATATTGATTTAAAACGTTTTGCTCTAAAGAACGTGAAAGAAAGCTGGTGATGACACTTTCGTTGCAAGCGATCATTGCTTGCACAATTTCAAGCAACGTCATGATATCTGCAGCAGAAAGATCACGAAGTTAGTCACTAAAACTGAAGTTGAGAACAAAGAGACTATTAATTAAACTACTGATGATTTTGTGCTTGAAGTTCAGAAGAGACTGCAAAACGTCATTATTACTGATCAGAGTGGTTTAGCTTTTGAAATGTATTCTAATCAAACACTTTCCTTTGAAGGCTAACATCTCACTTTGGAAAAAGTACGACTTTTTCATGATAGAACTGACAGCTACAGCGTGCAGTTAATTATTTCACTATCTGCTCATCAAATAGGTCCACTATTTATCTACCTTAAAGAGCCGAACGGTCACATGAGTGGCAACATTAAACGGAAGCTCTTTAAAGCCGATGACATAGTGGTAGCCTACAGTAAATCTAGAAAATTTACTACTTCTCTGATCGAATACTAGATCAACAACGTTCTGATCCTACGATTAGAGGCATTAATTTTCTGCTATTATCAGACTATTGAGAGTAGGTAATGTGTCGTGAAACTGTATCAGTCATACATTAATTGTACATTAATAAAAAATTTATCTCTTCAAATAGAATCAGAACAACAAAAAACTATTACGAATATCACAAAATGCATTTATCAATCTGTTTTTAACACGCTACTAGCAAATGGTTTTTTGATTGAAATTGATTTCATTGGATTATTGAAGATAAATATATGTGAAACTTATGCGAAAGTTTGGAAAGTGTGTCTCATCAAAAGATATAATGATAAATGTACCAAAAAAAATATTGTGTCGAACAACTGCTCTTATGTTCATCAGTCCTTCTCCTTTTATACAATCTGTATCTCTAAGCGAAAGCGTATTGATCGAGCTAAGCTGAGCAGCTCCGTCCTTCTCCGGCTCCGACGTCAAAAGATGTTCATTTTTTCTTTCTTTCTCTATTAATAGATTTTCATAGTTTTTCAAGTGACAACAAATATGAAATACTGATTTAGTTGAAAACAACTGAATAACAAATAAAGAATGTCTAGTGTAGCAGATTAGAACTGCATTTGAGAAATGTTAATTTCGCTAACATTTCTTTCGTGAGACTTCTCCTGTGTAGTCAAATGGTGAATGAAAATATGTTAAATTCAGAATACGAACGAATAGGCTATAGCTGGTTGATACGTAAAAATATAGTTATGTCTGAGTAGTTTGTTTTTAACCAAAAGCGCACACAAGCCTTTTTCAGTGAAGAATAGCTGATATTTATATGTGATATTTAGACAAGAGATGGAATATACCTAAGTTGTTATATAAAGAAAAGAACGAAAAAACCAATAGAAAACACTATGAAAATACTCGATAGAGGGTGAGAAAGAGAGGCATAGTTGATACATACATATAAATAAAGAAAGAGAGTTAGTGCATATAGAAAATACCTTTAACACAAATGTAACCCTCGTTCTCATTTTCCGTCCGGCTCCGTTAATAAGTAGAGCCAACTCTGGAGTCGGAGCTACCCAGCTCTGCGATCAAGAGAGAGAATGAGCACAAGATGTATATCTATATGCATGAACACACAACAGAAACAGTACACGTCGAAGAGATACACAAGAGTGCACAGAAAAGAGTGTACATATGTGTTTGATTAATGAAATATATGGAGAAGAGATAATACATTCATATGGGTAAGTTGATAGATAATATATACACATCTTGACATATCTACTAAGCCATCCTATGCAACAGCTCTTGGGGACATTTGAAAAACTATTTCATCTAATTAGCGTATCATGAAGTCACAAATTATATTCGATTACAATAAAGGGAAATAAGATACAGATTTGTCGGATCAGCTATCGGTGTAGTAACACATGTCTCAGACAATGTATAAGATGGGTTAAGAAGGAGGCGTTCGAATCGATATTTCAAACATCAAGAGTGAATAGCTATTTTATAGAGAATGGAAACTATATAACAGGCAACATAACCATTCTGTAGTTTCGTGAGATTCTTGTACGATATTTACTCCTTGGTACATAATCCGAAAATCGGAAACCTTGTCTAAGACAATTATTAACAAGCCAAACGAAGTGCAAACTCGCTAATCATAAGCTTGATGAAACAGAAGGATCTGAGCCCAGTGTCGGTAGACGCTACACCGGCCGCTATGAGAAAGGAAGGAAATAACAATTCAAGGGATCGAGCTAAATGGCAACAAAGAAAATAAAAAGTTTCTGTTCTGACTGTGTTAAAATTTTTTTATTTTGAATGTTTTCATATGAAGTATCACATTACGGAACAACAGACTCGAAAAATACCGAAGGCAAGGAAGGTGACACATTACATTTAACCTTCTGGCTAAGAAAAAAAGCAAAAGAAAGTGCTTTCAATACAATTTCTTCTTAAAATATAGTGTGAACCATCGATGAACCATACTGTCTCAAATGTGTTAATAAAAGATGACTATTTTTTGTGAGTCATTTATTCCAGCTGTGTTTTCATTTGATGAAAGTCCGAAAATCTTATGTGCTACGATTAACCAGAACACTTTTGCAAACATATGAGGGAATATCATCAAGAAACAACTCAACCGGCTGTAAACTTCTCTCAGATTGTACACTTTTTACCTTAATCTTGAGAGTGAGAATGGTCCTTTAAGAAGCCATGGTGATTCTTTGGTATTTCAAAATACACATATTCCTACATAAGATTAGTTTTAGTTAAAGCATTTATCAGAGTTTTTTTGGTATAATTTGGATTGTAATTAGGTTATTTTATTCAGATATCCAGTAATGAATAATAAATATAACAAAAATATCTTTCAGAGAAAAAATTCTGTAATTTAGAATCCTTGTCAACAAGGTTGCTCTCTATATAGGGGCATATTAGATGATATTCTACATGCGTATTCTTTTTTCTTCTTTCCTTTTCTCTTCTACTGTGGTGGTATGATGTCATAAGTATGCGAATTGCATTTATTTTTTCTTTTTACAATCATCACCTAATTTATAATTAATCAAATCAATCGATTATTTTCTCGATATCATAGAAATATGAGTGTGTTGAATGTAATATTGATCTATGTCTTGTACCTTGTTTTGAGGCATATCATACTTTAAGAACCTTTTGAACACACGTTTTTATAAGGTTCTTTTAAAAAATAGAAATGTTGATTGAATTATGATGAAATGTACAAAAAAACCGTTCTCAAAGGGTTAAGGAACGTTAAGATTAAATAGAATGACAACAAAGCAATGCAAAGACAATTTCGTTAGATATTTTGAATAACTGTTTATTCATCAATAAGCGTTCTTTTCATTCTCTACCACGTTTTGATTTATTCGTCTCGAGCATGTTACTGCCTACTCTCGTTTGCTTTATGTATTTTTTTTTCAACACGTGCTTATAAGCCTTTGTAGATCACCGTTTGTGTGAGCATTCAATCGGATCTTTGCATTGATTTTATGCACATGCACGCTGCAAATTTACATAAGTATAACTATAATAATAAGAGGTGTAAATGTTTCTCATACGAAGTGAAAATGAAGGAGGTGAATATGTTGGTAAAAATTGCCCTATTTAAAAATTTTGCTGAGGGACCCCTGCTCGCGTGATTTCAGAATAGTGATTCAAAAATTACTTAAGCAGAGGTTTCCCATCCAGGTTGACAAATCCAGGAGTCGGATCCAATAGGTGTTAAAAGTCATACCTAAGTAGCGCTAAAATCACTGCTCAAAAATTTTGTAATAACTGATACTTTTCCGACGGAATCCAACGCAATCCCGTCACCAGAAATCCTACAGGATCCAACATCAGAATTGTGAACCTGGGCAGCAAAATTTTCAAATAGGGTCATTTTTGCCAAGATATCCACTCGCATCGTTTTAGTGACAAACAGCAATTGCTGATATCTATCATATTACAAGAAGACAACAATTTTAAAACGCGACGATGACCGCTGTATAGGTAATGTAAAAAATCCTTGATTATATATAAACAAGTTTTGTTTTTGATTTGCTCGCCTATGTCGAAAACATGAATGAATACTATCAGTCATGCTGTGCCATGTCTTGTAGTATATCCAAGTAACATATTCTTTACATGTTCGTTTTGTGCAGCTCATTAAATAACCTTGAAATCAATATTCTCCTTTAAATCTGAATTTTCACTTTCGGCGAGAACTAGAATATAAACTTAATTTTCATGAAGAATGTTGATTGAAGATTGCTTCTTTTATTTTGACTATGCACGCTACAGAAACTCTGAGATGTCTGTTTGATAAAACATTTGAATCAGTAAGGTGTGGAACACGCAAAATTAGAGCAAATTTTTCTCCATCTTATGAAAGTTTTTCAGCTCGTTGGAATTATAAAAATTAGATATTTGGATTC
>JAJEKB010022060.1:0-37618 GCA_022393335.1 Macrotrachela quadricornifera | reverse complement strand
TCAACAATTAGCACACTTTAAAATGTGTCTTTTATTCAAGATAGTAGACCTGAAAGGATTAAGTAGATATTAAAGTGTCACTCTTATTTTCATGAAGGAATCGTATAAATTACTTAATAAACAAATTGAAGATTTAAATTACAAAGTTCAAGGTAAGTTTTTTATGAAACAGTCATTATGTGATAATATAATTTTGGTTCTTCAAGATGATTAGAGAGATTTTCAGCTCAAATTTCGGATGAATAAAAAAATCTAAATTAATAGTAATTGGCGATAGGAATGTTCTATAGTGGTACTTGTTCAACAAATAAATATCATTGTCTAGCAGTAAAAATTCAATGTAGTACTAAATATTAATTATCAAAAACGAAACCATGGTCAAATATCAAGTCAAATCTTTGTATTTTTGAAATATAAAAAAAGTACAGTTAATATTACGTATTCAAGAAAATTTAAAGTTCTCCTGTAGAAAATATTCAGATTCAGTTTTTCCTTGGAGAAATTAAACGAATTGTTTTGGGAGTTATCGGATAGTTATAGTTGTAAATGTGAAAAGTTTTGAATTTTTTGTTTTATAATAAGCAGTTTGATGTGTGTGTAATTGTATATCACAAAGTGGCAAGAAAAATTACTTAATC
The DNA here is from genome assembly GCA_022393335.1 of Macrotrachela quadricornifera. Taxonomy (NCBI): domain Eukaryota; kingdom Metazoa; phylum Rotifera; class Eurotatoria; order Philodinida; family Philodinidae; genus Macrotrachela; species Macrotrachela quadricornifera. The sequence goes on along the minus strand of JAJEKB010022060.1, from coordinate 36,980 downwards.
GAAATAGTGTGTTAGCTATGGAAAAAAGTTGATGTTGGTTGGAGGATTAAAGATACAATATATATCCTTAGTGTAGTGATAAAACGGAGAAATCTTTAAATGCGATAGAGAATATAGAGGACACTGAAATGTCCTTGTTTTTTAGTAAATTTTTATTTATAGCGATGCTTTTGTTTTTCCCGGTCAAAATCGAATATGAAGACGTTTTTTTCGAATATTGTGCGAAATACTTGATCAGTGTTTGTATAAGCTGAGATTCGTGTGAAGTGAAATGGCTTTTATGAAATGTTGTGATTTTTGTAGAAAGAAAGCAGAATAGATGTATAAGACGAATGTCCTGCACGAATACAAAAATTTTTCTGTGTTTGTTGTCGTACAATGTTCAGTTTAATCTATGACTAGTGATTATCATGTATTGTAAAGTTTTGACTGTATTTCAATATAGCAGTTAGACAGAAAAAATCTGATACTTGTAAAAATGAAATTGTTCTGACTACGTTAAGCACCTTAAAATCGATCGAAAAACATTGTGTCGCAGTGTTAAGTTTGTTTTTTTACATTTTTTATCTAGGCAAAAATATTGGGTTGTTAATAAAGTTTTTGCATTTTTTTCCAAAATTTTATTTTTATTTTTTAACTTCAACAATACAACTAGCTTTCAATTATACATGCACTACTACTACCTATGACTTGTCGCCAACGCTCTGGCAGAGCCAAGATCCCGCATTCGTAGGAGTCCTTGGACTTTTGACCAAAGAAGTTGGCGATATCCATTTTCACGTCGTTGTCGTCGTCGAACTTTTTCTCACGCAAATTGTGAGAAACAGAACGACACAAATGGTAGTCCATTGGTGCCAAGTTAGGGGAATAAGGTGAATGAGGAACGGTAATTCATCCAAGCTTCAATAATTTTTCGCAAGTCGACTTTGCAACATGGGGTCGGGCATTGTCATGCAAATAGTAAATTCGATCCTGCTTTCCCTTAAGATTTTCGGCAACTCGATCCAATTGTTGACAGTAGAGATCAGCAGTGATGGTACAACCATTTGAAAGAATTTCCAAGTAAATAATCCCATTGGTGTCTGTACGTGTAGTTAATATATAACACCCACTTCTTATCACTGGTGATAAGATTGCGGAGCCATTGGTAATTGCGATGAGATTTCATTAAATCCATACACGCATCAACCTTTTATTGAAGCTGATGTGGTAATAACTGATGGGGTATCCAAACTCCATATTTCCATGTCTTGCCTAATTCGTTCAGATGTTTTTCCACTGCAACATAAGAGCACCCAAGCTGCTCTGCTAAGCACCGTAAAGTCAATCGAGGATCTTGTTCGATAAACTGCTTTAAGAGATCCACATCCACTTCCAGTGGTCTACCGGGCCGAGGTAAATCGTCGAGTTTTAAGTTACCGTTCTTAAAGCGGTTGAACCAATGTTGTGCCATACGAGTAGAAAGTGCGTCCTCCCCCATCGTGCTGCATATATAGTTGACTGCTTCCGTTGCTTTGTGACCCAGACACAATTCATGAAGTAAAGGCACTCGAATCTCTCTACAAGAAAGATTCATTTTCAGTTCATGATCAGCGTCAATATCGATGACTTTATTATCATTCAAAAGATATTTACACTCCCTTTATATACCGTTGGTATGAAAACTTCTAGAACGTTCTCGAATGTTTTAGAAAATTTAAAAAAAAACGCAAAAACTTTGTTAATAATCTAATAGTTTAGAGAAACGTGTTTCATTTGCAGAAATTTTTCAAAATAAATTGTAGTTTTATTAATGGCTCTAAAGAAAAGAGTCTTTTTATGACGTAAGTAGAGTTTCACAATCTGTATCGCATTGTATTAAAACTAGAACATCATTTTGAATGATAATACATAAATTTTGCAGAATATGAACTATTATTTATACGAACTGAATCGAAAATGTTCACGAATCCAAACAAGTCCTATTGAATCATTTATATTTTATATCTATAGAACATCATTGTGCTACATTTGGACAAACCGTAGAACTCGTCGAGATACGTAAGAAAAATTATATTTCAAAGTTTTGAATAGGAGTTTTAAAAAACTTTTATAAAAATTAATGTTTTGGGTCTAATTCTCTTCATACTATAAACTAATGCTAATTTGGGCATTTTTCTGAATTTTTTAAAAGTTTTCGTTTAAAAATTTGAAACATACTTTCTATAAATCTTGATGAAGATACTAGAAATGAAAGCCGCCGATTTTACCTCTGGAGAAGAGTTTAAAGTATCTATGGTAAACATTTCAGCTCGGTCGGACGAAGTTAAAGGAAGGTTTCCCGATTCACAACTTAGTCCTGTTCATGAAAAACTAGTTTTGAGAAAAACAATTTTTGGAAGAGTCTAGTTTCTTTTTAACATTTTTATGAACGACTTTTCAAGTAGAATCCACTGAGCACATTAAAAAAGTTTTTTTGGTAGAAGCTTTTATTGGATACCCGATAGCAATTGAATGGCAGGATCGATCGAGATCATTTAAACGACGATCACAGTACCAACACATGGTCTATCTACGGCACATATAAACAAAAAAAGAGGGAGAGGATACCCTTAAGATATTTACAATTTTCGTTTTAGAATTTTATTAGTAAAAAATTCAATAAATAGAAATAATAGAGTTAAATTTATGTTTAATATCGATGAGTAAGTCGATATTGAGATACTCGTCCATGTGTACCAGAATATCCATGATGTTTAGGAATGAATTTTCGTGGTTTTATTGCATGATGACGATGAATTCCACGAGTATCCATTAATCCATGAAATATACAGAAAAATAACATAACAATAAATAAAATATTGAAAAGACAACGTTGTATATTAATAAACATTTTATAAAAGGAAACAAAACTTTAAAGATAATAATATAGGAGATCGAATTAACAAAATAAAAAAAACTTGAAATGATATGAAAAATGCGCTTAAATTTATTCAATATAATAAGAAAACAGTTTTTATTAATATTTATATCAAAGTGGAAGTATTTGTAAATTTCGATTATGATTATGTCGTAACTATATATAATTTGTTTATATATTAATACGCAATTGAGAGAATGCAAACTACATTGTTTATTCTAACATGTCGGCATATGATTTTTCTTTTATCTTTTTTTTTTTTTATTTCATGAATTACTCAATCAATTTACACTCTCTTTGATTTCAATCGACGTAGAAAAGATATATAATATATATATATCACATCAAGGTTATTATTATGAAAATAATCTTGATTATATCTAATTTCCTCTGTCAAATAAATCTTTTCTAAAACAAAGCAAAAAAAAAGAGAGAGAGAGAAGAGATAATATTAAATCTAGAGGAAGTTTTATTTTTCTTTCTACATGTAAACATCTCTGATAGAAGTTCATTATCACTGATATACGTTGTTTTAACATGCAACTATTGCATGATTATAACAATTTACATTAGACAATAAGTTCTTGTCATGTATCATTATTATTTGTCGAATTTATGTCAATTAATTGTCCTCAAAAAAAAAAAATTTTTTTTCTTCTTTATTTGTAAATTTTCTTTAATAAACCCCTGGATATACATTTTTGCTTAAGTCATTTTCTTTTATGCTGTTTGTAAAATAAAAATACATATGACAATGAGAAAAAAAAAAGAAAACAATAAACAGAAAGATGTACAAACAATGGGAAGTGGATACATTTATAGAAGGAAGCTTTTATTTTGTTTTTTTATATTAATAATCTTAATACGATTATTTATTTAAGTAAAAGGAGATAATAGTTGACTAAGTAATTCATTTTTTGATAATGCTCGTACAAAATTTTCTTTGGTTATAAGACCTTGTTCATTACAATGACATGAACTAATAAAATGTTTGAGCAATTCAATCGATTCAAGCTCATTACCATTACCACCTAACATACGTAGAACGTACTAAAAAAAAAAATTTTTATTTTATAAATAATATAAAATTAAAAATGTACCTTAGCCATAACATCAATTTCTGATTGATCAATATAACCATCTTTGTCAATATCTAATTAAATATAAATTATTTTTTCAAAAACAAAAAAAGAAAATGAATATTTCATACCATAAAGTTGAAATGTATAATCAAGTTTTTCTTCCACTGTACCTTTTGTTGTTAATAAAAATCCAATAACAAATTCTTTAAAATCTATTTAAAAAATAAAATTAGAATATAAAAATAATAAAAATTTATATATATATATATTCATACCAACTTTCCCATCATTATCTGTATCAAATGCTTGATATATAGCTGTAACAACATGTTCAACTTTATCCATGTCACATGTACTTAAATCTTTATAACATTTTAACATATCTTTTTTTGTCATTTTACCATTTGGACAACGAGTCTAGATAAAATATTAGAATTTATTATTTTCTAGATCATATAAAATTTCATAATAATCTACGTATAGGAAATACTTATAGAACTATCAATGAAAAACCTATGAAAATCTCGTATTTCTATTCAAAAGTAATATGAATAAAGATCTCGAGATAAATTTTGAAATTTTTTTTATTCTCATTTTGAATGTGATGAAAAATATGTCAACAAAAATGTTGTATATCCTACATTTAATTTTGTTTCAATATTTGACAAATTTCTATTATTATTAATTGAATTTTACTATTCTTACTTTGAGTTCATTAAACCAATCTGTAATTTCAGATGATTTCATTCTTGTTTTACGTTTAATCATAGCCAGTGTGGCGTCGTCCAGCGTCGCCGAACTAAAATGTGTACCCATGGATAGATCATTCACCGGTGGAAATATTCAATCTTAAACATAGAAGAAAAACAAAAAAACATTTTTAAGAAATTCATTCGAAAGCTACTGGAAATCAAAAAAATATATAAAAATGAATGTCACCACAATTTTTTTCGTTTGCTTTTATTTCTTGTCCATTTTACGTCAATCTTCCTACATATTTTTCTTCATTGACGTCAGTCAATGTTTACGTCTCGATTTTTATGTCACAATTTGTACCATTCTTATTTAAATAGAAACCGCAGTAGTAAATAACTATCGCCTTTATTCTTATATATATGAAGAGTTCATTTAAAACTATATTATATTAAATAACAAGATATTCTAAACCTATAAATACATATATGTATCTCTCTGTTTCTTTTCACCCCCAAGATAAAAAAGATAAAATATGTTATAATATTAATTTAATCAAAAGCTAACGAAAAAAAAAGAAAAAGATACTAATGTTACGTGTCGCGTTCATCAGATTGAAAGAAAAATAAAGATATAAGAGAAGAAGATGAAGAACTAAGAATCAATGTATAGATATATTTTTATTTATAGTAAATAATTAAGAAAAAACTGAACGTTCTTTTATTTACCTTATCAATATTACTGATAACGATAGTTCCTGTAAAACAAATAAGCTACAGTTATTCTTATTTGTATGAACGTGCAGATTTCAATACTAAAGAAAAAAAATTGAGTTTCCTGTATAAAAAAAATCACTTCCCTTTTAGCCTATTTATGTTAACGTTAGGAAATACAAAAAAGAAGAAGACGAAGAAAATGCTTATGAGTTCTTTTCTAGACTTATTATCAGTCAATACTATAATACAACAGACATTCTGACAGCTTACCGAAGCAAAATGTAAAAAATGACTAGAACAAAAACAAAAAAAAAGAGAAGAATCAAATAATAAATGAAAAGAACTATCGTTTTGGATGATTGAAAAAAAGAAGCATATAATAAGTAATTGAATGAATGATTAAACAGATCTCAATCACAAATATGAATACAACATACTTCACTATATTGTATAATGCTTTTATTTTTTATTTTTATTTTTTTATGCTTGCATACCTCAGTCACTGAGTATTCTTCTTCTTTTTTTTCTAACAGCTAAAAAACATTAAAAAAAAAAAGAAAAGAAAAGCCGAGAAAAAAAAAGAACAGAAAAGATATGATAATTATCATCATCATCCGAGTTCATTCTAGTTCCTACCACAAATCCGCGTACGCACGAATGAAAAGATGTTGAGCGTGAAACGAGCGAGAGAGAGAGAGAGAGAAAATGAGAGAATAAGAAAGTATTGTGCATAAAAACACTTTTTTCTTTCAGACGTCTAATGAGCACTACTATCGTGTGTAATGAATCGTACTATCTTCGCAAGTGACAATATTGTTATTGTACTTGGATTTTTTTTAACTTTTTGTATTCTCTATCATTTCTTATAAAACAATATTAAATATAATGCTTTCAGACACAATGAAAAAGTTATTAATTAAATTCTTAGATTGTTTGTTTTTAGTATAAAATAATTATAATGATACTGATATATCTAATTAAAAAATGTCTATCAAAACATCTTTATACAATAGTAAGAAATGCAATGTAGAAATTTCAAAAGAGAAATTATATTATACCCCCTGACAGATGTATATTCTCTTTTTCCTTTCTTTTTAATAAACAAAGTTTTTATTTTAATTTAATAATAATATGAAAATATTTTAATTGACTATTGAGTGTTTTATTTTTTATTTTTTGTTTCTTTTTACATACAAATGATTATTCAATGATGTTAAAAAAAGCAATTTCAATTATTTTTTGATATTTTTTTAAAAATATATTCTCTTTCTTTTATTATCAAAGAAAATGATATTTCTTTCAATAGTTTATATAAAAATAAAACTTAAGAATAAGATTTACCTTTTGATATAAATGAAGATTACTTGGAAAACTTGTTGAAATTGAATGAACACAAAATAATGAGAATGACAAATATACAAGAGAGAAAAAAAAAAGAGAGAGAGAGAAAATATGATGAAAAAAACAGAAGGAAGAACGCCACTAAGCAACCCGATCACCCTCGTTACTCGATCCAGCTTGACAGTTTTTCTTTTTCACTAAGCGCATGATGTTTTTCGCATAAGAGATTTTTTGCACGCACATGCTGAATAATGGAAAAAAAAAATTTCTTTTTGTTTTTACTTTTTCTTAATTAAAATTATAAATTAAAAAAATTAGTTTTTTAAAATTAACCATCTAACTTAGTTGATAGGTTTTAGAATTCTAAATTTTCATAGAATAATAAATTGTATTTATTCTGTTATATGATAATAAGATTAATAAATAGAATCTAATGTTTATTTTAAAATAAAATGAAGTAAATAGTTAGTAATTCTAGGTTGGTTATGTCTAAATATAGATTGTTAAAAACATATTGATTTAGTAATTATATAATGAGAATCTCAATTTGCTTAATCAATATAATCATTGAAAAAGATTATTTAAATAGGAAAAAAAAACATAGTTAAGTGAATAATACATTGACAAATATTTTATGTATTTAATAAGATTATTATATTTTATGATTATAAACTTATCTATGATAGACGATAAGATTTTATTAGACAACAAATAACTTCAAGTATACCTGTTTTTAGAAACTATTTAACATAGAAAAAAACATATTTAATGTTTAATGTTTAAAGATAAATCAAATAATAAGTCTTTATATTACCACGCATGTTTTTTTATAACTAAATCCGATTTTCTTAAAAATCATGTCTTCTTTAATGAGAAAAATTAAGTTTATTTAGATTTATAAATTAAATTATCTCATCTGTTTTTGTTAAATAAATTGATGAAGCTTTCCTTCCGCATAAAAGAGTTATGCGATAATCCATACTGACATATAACAAGACCTTGTTTTGTTTTTTTACATTAATAATAATTTCAATTTTTCATTTAAACATTCCCTTATATATATATATATTTTCCATTTAACTTTGCACTGTTTAACTTACAGCTGAGCATTATTAGTTAAAAACAAGCATAGTAGATAATAATTTGAGAAAAAAAAACTAACAAAAGACAATACATCAAGAGAAAATGAAACCACGCTATAAATTTGCACATAAATCAATAGTTCTTATTAATTTTATCCATTTCAAATATACTTGGGATCAACCACCAGGTCAAAAAAACAAAAACAAAAAAAAAACAGAGAACAAAATGACTAGTAAGCAAAGCAAAAAAAAATCATAATTGCACGATTATATTTGATATCTATCTACCATAATTGTATAAATTCAACGCTAGCCCAGTTTTCTTCACGTTTTTTCCAATAATTATGTGTTGGATCATCATCACGAATAAAACGAAATAAATCGCCATCTTGTTTAAACCATCTAGGACATAAATCATTTGATGAGCGTGTTCGTTGAGCTTGTTCAATACGAGCTTTCTCTTTTTCAGCTTGATCAATTTGTCCAGCTTCAAGTAAACTAATATAAGACAAATATAAAAAAAGATAATTATATTAGAATATTATGAAAAAACTAACCGTTGATCAGGTCGAAAACGTGTATCTGTTGGTGGTAACTGCCGTCGGAGATCATCATCAAGTTCATTTAATTCAATAGCAAATCGAGTAAAACCATAATATTGTTTCGAATTTTCTGGTACCGCACCTAATTAATATAGAGAAAATTTTTTATTAAAATGTCGAACAAATTATTCGATATAATTAAATAAGCGAATTTAACTGCCATTATTAAAGATGTCGAAGAGATGTATGAAGTTGTCAATTTGTAATTGACAATTTTTCAAAGATTAGTTATAATTCTTACTTTATCCATGATATTATCTTGTTATCTAAAATTCAAAGTATTTTACCAAAATGCTATCCTTATTCTATGGCAGAACGTTAACAATCAATGATATTTTAATGCCACTCAAATACCTTTAGGATTTGAGTGGTACTGATAGAAAAATATCAGTAATCATCGTCAAGTCATTTTAAGATAGAATGGACTCGATTAAATAATCTTTTTGTTTTTAAACTAACAAATTTCTTGCATCTTATTTATGATAGAGATGTTCAGCTGACATAACATACTCTGTCGCCAAATACATTTAGCTGTTTGATCATTTCCACAAAAAACATTTTCATGCCAATGACCAAATATTTTATGCATTATTTTTCCTGTCGTATCTGAAATATCACCAGCAACATTATTCAAACGTGTTCGATAATCACTCTAAAACAAAAAAAGAAAAATTTCAATAGACATTTAAATTTTATATTTATTTAAATAAATAACATACTTGAATAAAACTAATTCGTGCTGTATTACCAAGTGAACTTTCAACAATAACATCACCATAATGATCAATCCATCGTTCAGCTGATAAAACATTATGTATACACATTGTACATTTATTCCATGTTATTGTTTCATTATATTTTGGTAATATTAATGTATTTATTGAATCAGGAAAAATTTCTAAATTGAGAAGGAAATAAAAAATAAATAAAATATAGAAAAATTTTACCCATTGATTTTCCCCAAAATTTAACTTTTGCTTGTAATTCTAAAAGAAAAAATTTTATTTTTTTATTAAATAAAATTTCCTATTCTTTACTTTGAGAAAATATAAAATTTGGTGAAATACAAGTACAAACACTTATAGGTGGATGATGACTAACCTAAAAATATTAAAAAAAAATAAATAAATAAAAACAAAAAAATAATATATGTATATTTACTTGTTCAGCAAGAAATTTCCATCCTTTATCTTCTCGTATACATTCATATGTTTCACCTAATAATGGATTAAAATTTTTTCGTCCTGTTCGATAATAATTCGATGAATATGTTGATACAATAAATGCAGCTATATAAACAAGACGTAAATAACTATCATCTGTTTGTGATGCACGATCAAGTAGATCTGAATATTCCATTTCTTCACATAATTTTTGTAATAAACCTAATGGTTCATTTAATATAACTGGCATAGCTACACGAGATAAATCTTTTCCTATTGCTTTACGCATTATATTCCATAAACCAATATTTGATGTATCTGGTGCATAAGCTGGCAAAGATGAACGACGCCATTTTATTTGTGGTGGTTCTAGAAAATAAAAATAATAACAATAAATTAAATATAAAATAATAGATTATAAAATAATAAACATACTTAATTGAGGTGGAATAGCTGATTGACGAGATATATCACCTGCATGACTTTCATCATCACCACAACTTGATGATTCAGAATCAGACTAATAGATAATAATCAATACAAGAATTAATAGAATCTAATTTATAGATTTTTTAAAACTATATGCTGTATTGCAAATCAATTAATTTGCTTTCAGAGTATCAAGGTAATTGTAAAAATTTAATATTCAATTTTCATTATTCTCATCTCTTCCTACAATTAATAATGAATTCATTGCATACATAAAATCATGAACATATAGACACTCAAATTTAGAAGAAATTTTTTTTTTGCAGATATATTTGAATAGTATAAATGCAGATATTTATAATATAAATAAAAATCCTAAATATTGATATACAGACTGAATTATTTTTTAATACACGATTGAATAACATTTACTTATCGGTCAATTGCATGCTTCATTGATCGTGTTATCTCCTTTCATATTATGATTTTAAATGCTTTCGTCAGATTTTTTGTTTGATAATGTTATATACTAGATCAATAGTATTACAATCCAAACTATGACCTAGTCATTGACATAATTCAATATTATATTCTTAATTAGGACATACGATCAATGGAGCATGCAATGACCGATACGCAAATATTATTCAACCATGTATTAAAATTAACTCCGTCTCGTATATCAATATTTTACATTTTTTACAGATGTTATCACAATCAAATAGATGAAAATAAAGACTATTCTTTTGCAAATGGAAAGGCCAGTTTTAGAGGTGTATAATATACCTATCTGTATCAACATTGTAAAAAGATATGTCGTTTTCGGAATGTCCAAATTAGATTTTTAATTTTTTGTTGAAATGATATTTCTAAATCTATACATCAAATAATATCATAAAGAGCTTATACATTCCTATAAATCTCAGGCGTAATTAATACCTAAGGGAAATTATACAAGACTTCTTTTTTTTATTTTTCTACTTTATTATATTAACATCACGAAAAAAAAATTTTGATATTAATTAAATAATTAATATTACATACCATTTTTTCAATTTCATCTTTATCTTCACTTAAAAGTAGAGAACTAAGAGCTTCTGGAGCATCATAAAATATAGATCCATGTCGAGACATAGTCGTCGATGTTGATGATCTTGATTGTAATGTATTACTCGTTCCAATATTTGTTGTATTTATCTTTTTAAAACAAAATTTTAGTTTATTTTGTAAATTCTTTTTTTTCTTCTTACCATTTGTTGTTGTTCTATCGCAAGAACAGATAAACGTTTATAAAGATTGTTTAAATTATCAAAGACTAAAATAAACAGAAAATAAAGCGAAATTTTTTACAATTAAACAAACTTTTTTTTGACATTTCAAAATAATCTTGCCGTTGAACATCAAGTAATGTAAAAGAATTTATACTACTTATACTAGCTGATGGTGTATGACAACTACTTGTTTTTCCACCATCCTTAAAATGAAATTAATAATTAAATATAAAAAGAAAAATTTGGATTTTTTTGGTGATATTTACAGCTGATTTTGAAGATACACTTGATGTTGTTGTTGTATTTGTTTTAATTTGCTCAAGAATATCTGATAAACTACTTAGTTGTAATTGAATATCAGCAAAATCTATATAAAAAAAAAGAACATGTCTTTCTATTTAGTTTAAATTTAATATATTTATTACCATTATAAAATAAACGATCAGATGATTGTATAGTATTATTTATTGGAGATTGAATATTATTATTATTATTATTTGGTTCATTTTTTGGTTCATTATTAATAGGAGGTAATTCTTTTATTAATGGACTTTGTTGTTCAAGAATTTTTTGTCGATAATTTCGATGTAGAGCTATTTGTTCAAGCCATTGATCAAATAATTTTTTATCTTTTATTTTTATATGATAGACAGAATTTGTTTCATCAATATTTATACGTTGTAATTCACGAATATATGTGACAATACATAATCCTATATCACATTTACCATTATATCGACCACGTTTTATCTTACAAAAAAACAATAAATAACAATTTCGTTTTGTTTTCGAATAGATAATTACTTCTTGTTCAGATTTACCATACATTAAATAACCATTTTGTAAAATAAAAAAACGTTTATGCCATCCTCGATATGGCCATTTACGTTTTTTCATTAAAAAATTTGATAATGCTATCATAGTTTTTGATGGATCATCACCCGAACCCATTGGTAATAATTCTGATACATACGTCTAAATATATAAATATTTGATAATCGTTATAACAAAAAAAAGAAATGTTTTGTGATTTGTTTTTTTGAAATATTAATGATTATCAAATATTGATTAAGCCTAGTTGATATTTTTGTTTTTATTTGTTATATTGATATTTAATTTTCTAATAAAATGAAAACTATGCTAACCTTTCGTTGTTTTTGTCTTTTTTGTCCACTTGTTGTAGTTGATTTATCATTCGTTCCTCCTCCTACTATATCATCATCAGAATCTTCACCAATATCCGAATCCGTAATAACCTATATAAATAAATGTAAATTTATTTCTTTTATCACTTAATATTTAAAAATATAAATAAGATTTTCGATTATTTTTCTCACTTGACTTTCTATATTATTTTCATGATTTATTTTTGAATTTGTTATTATAGGTATACATAATTTTGATTGTAATCGTTTTTTTTTTGAAAAAAAATTTATTTCATAAATAGTATCATTTTTAATCTCATCAAATGTTTTTAATTTTAAAGCCTTTTTACTTTTTTCGTCATTCATTGTTATCATAAATAACTGATGTTATAATCAAATATTCTCTTTCTTTTATAAAGAGAGTGATGTGAATATAAAAATATTTTTTTTCGTTCTTTCGTACACTACTTTTTTCAAAAAGCCTATGTACACATACATTTCATCGAAGGACAACTAAGTAAGCCTATAAAAAAAGACCTTTTTCTCGGTTTTATTTGAGAAAAATTGAGAAGAAGGTTATTATAGATAAGAAAATTTTTTTTTTATTGTTTGAATTCGAATATCTAGACATGATTATTAATATATAATATATCATAAAAATCTCGAAAAGTTTTTTTTTATAGTTAAGCTGTTTATCTAACTCTTTAACTTTAAAAATGTTGTCAATTTAATGAATGTAAAAATAGTTGTTTTTACTAAATTCCTAATTGAAAAATCGATATTCTATTTAATTTGAGATTAAAAGTGATTTTCTTTTAATAGAAACAACCTACCATAACATTCTAATATAAATCATAAAAAAAAAAAGAAATGATTAACATACATTTTTTTTAACAAGTAATATAAATGTACTCTTCAAATGCTTTTAGTGTGTTCCTTTTAAAATGTATCTAGAAGAAATTTTTTTGCAGGCTATAAATTCTTATATCTTAGCAACAAATTTCTCATTTAATATAAACGTGTTTAATGAGATCATGTTCTTTTTTAATAAGAAACAATTTTCTTTCAACACGTTTTTCATTGATAAAGAAAAAAAAAACCTGTTTTTAATATAACACGTCTGAATATATTCAATAATACTTATGTCTTATATGATTCTATTAAACTTCTAAATCAATATTTTCTTTTTTTCATATACTAATTATTGTACAAATATAATAATTATAAGTCAATACCGGAAAGATATTAGTCTTTATTTTATAGTCTGTTTCAAATGATTAATATGCATAAATAGACAACAAAAAAAAAAGAATTTTATTTCCTTTGAGGAGAAAAAAATTGAGCAGAAAATTTTCGATTCTTATTCAATAATAATTACATAAGAAAAATTTATAATCAACTTACAGAACGATTCTTTTGAATTTTTGTTGTAGTTGATATTTTTTGCATTTGTTTTTTGTCTTATTAAAAGTAAAATATATTTTCTATCATTGAGAATATTTATATCATATATATGTATATATATATGTGTGTGTGTTTTATAAGATGATGGATTAGAAATTCATTCTAAAATAATATGAAAATTCTCGCGAGAAAAAAAAAGAAAAAGACTAGTGAGAAACGATAATTGGTCTGAATGATTATTTCCGGTTTAGAAGAGAAATAAGCAATCAGATGAATCATACGATATTTCTTCCAAATGGATAGATGGATCTATTATGGAACCAATCTTTCTTTTCTTTTATCAAAGATGTCGCTTAGTTATTCGAAAAACAATTGAGAGAGAAAAACGATTATATTTATCATCCGGAAATATTTTTTTTTAGTAATAACAACTATGGAATTCTTTTTGCGAGGTTCTGAAGATGTTTGTTGTTGATTATGTTCTTTAACACTATACTAGATCTATTATATGATAAATATTTTTATCTCGAAAAGCTGATAAGTGGTAAATATGTTATTTTACAGAGTTTTGTTTTAACTCATATATACTTAATTAGCAATGCCAAACTATTGTAATAATATAGTTTTGTAAAGATAAATTTTGTTTTCGATATTTTCAAAAAATTTTCTGACCGTTAATCAATCTAAAATCTATTAACATTTTTAAATATATATTTAAAAAGAATAATACATAATTTTGTCATAATGATTATATAAATATTTCATAAACGAACAAATTAAATGTAGTTTATTCCGATCTAAATTGATTTTGATAACTGCAATTCAATATAATATATAGCTGGTTCTAGATTAGACTTAGAAACGATATTGGACCGCCTGGTTAACGGTCTGATCTAAATTTAAGAAATACTCTATCAATTCCAAGCCTGTCTCAGTTGGAAATATCGACGAATCGGAACCAAAGTCATGGGTACTATCATTAAGAATAAGTGCCAAATATAATTTGATTACTACACAAGGGTACCGCCTACCATGTCTAGGAAATGTGCGATATGTGGTAGATAGCAGATGTAAATAATTGAAAAAAATACCTCGAATTGCTGAAGCGACTACCAGATTCGGATTCAAAAAGCTCGAATTTAACGAGTTCTAATATAATTCATCTTATCTAAATAAACGGTAAACTAACTGTTTTTGATTGAATTAAAAATTCATATCTGTACAATACGTGATATCGAATGTCATATCGGAATTATGACAGTTTATTGAAAAGAGTTGCAATTAATCTCTTGCATTGTAGGATAAGACAAATAGAGATTTTTTTTACGATAAAATGAACATATTGATCACTGTCAATGAAAAATATTTCTAATCAAATTGTTGCAGCTAGCCCTTTTGATTAAGAAATTATGTTAAATTCAGCGTAGATATTCACATTACACTTTTTCTTTTCTCGCAATACATCTTTCACTAATTTTTTCTTTAACTTTTCATAATTTCCCTGTGGTTCACCATAGTCTACCTAAAATAAATCATAAAAAATTGATACTTTTGTTACATTCAACCTTTTCATTCATGTATTTTAGGTCTCTAAGTGCCATTTTTTAAAAAGATTAACACATAAATTTCTATGGAAGCAATACGAAAATATATAATATTGCAAAGACAAATTTGTCTAGAATTCTTTTTAAAATAGATACTTTTTTTATTATTGTTGTCATCATGAAAGATGATGGGCTGTTTCGTTGTTATTTTATTGAATGTTTTAAAGTCTCTAATAAAGCTAGAGAAATTTTTACGTTAGACTCTCAATTGAAAAAAAAACTGTTCTTGTCTCATTCGTTGACATAAACGTTGACACTATTCGAAGTGGATCAGTTTTATCAAATTTTTCTTTATAAATATGTGGCAACAAATAACGACTACCCTTGCAGTTGATTTACAGAAGCTCAAAACGTATTTTTCGATCGAATGATCTACACAAAAAACAATTCTTTTTATCTTAATGACCTTACATATTTAATAGGTTAAATGTGAGCTGAAGGCTTTTTTCTTTACTAAAGAATAGGTTGTTTATTTTTGACCCACTTGTTCTCAAGAGGTTAATGCTTCTGATGATTTCTTTGATGAGAAAGATCAATAGCTTGAAGATGTGCATTATGGAAAGATGTTAGTATAGTTTAAAGAATCTCTATTAATATTACGAACATATTATTCACATTATATTTTTCTCTCAGGACAATGATTCTGGATCCTGAATACCGTGCGAACCTAACAGGAGCAATAGATTTTCCTGTCAATTCCGTTCGGAAACTCACAAAAGTTTCTCGCATCCGTTAGACTACAAAACTCAATTCAACTGTCTTGAAAAAAAGCTATTTCACGCCTTTCTTCCTTTAGATTTGAATATCTAACACATCAAATCATCTTTCTTAATTGCATTTCTAAGAAGAAAACATTAATACAAGCTTTAAAAGGCTTTCCTTAAAAATGACATCCTTTTCAATGAATGAACTTCTTAACTAATGAGATCAGAAAAATGACTTTTGCCGGCTTTAAAAGCCTCGTTATAAAAAAATTCTTTTATTCAGATTAAAAGTCACATTTTACGACAGTGAACTTTTAGAAAAATCTTTCAAATATTTTTTCTCATTGATATTCAATTCATTTTGAGAAAGCATTAAATCATAATACATTATTGATTCTTTCAGCAAATATATGTTACCATCATCGTCGAATCAAATCATCCTATAGAATAAATTCGAACAAGCTAAATAAACTGGGCTCTTTTTTCTCGCCAAAGCGTTATCAATTAGCGATTAAACAATAGTAAAAGTATACGAAGCTACTTAATGAAATAGAAAGAGTGACTATAAGATAAAGTTCCATTACGATATATTTTGATAATTAAAGCATGAATGGAGCTAATCAGTCACTATTATATAAGATAATAAACTAAAGTTATAAGTGAATTCTGTGTATTTAGACGTTATGGTACTCCAATTGTTCTTATTGAGTTACTATATACTCTGAGCAATGCTCCAGACTCAGAGAGACTAATAGACTGTGGTAATATGATAGGATCGCTTGTCTTTGTACTCTACCACCTGCATGGATCTCTGTATATTGTATGATGATATCGTCGTGACCAAGCGCTTTCGCTCATATAAATAAGTTAAAACTACTACTCAATTATTTGTATTGTGCTCCAATATCTAAAATATTATTTTTCAGCTTCTTTTAGTATTGTCACGTTTTTTTCTCCGTTATTGTATGCATAAAATTCTCCTTACGATTGTTCTTGATTTAAATATTCCAATCTTTCTTTTTTTTTAGAATTCTTGCAATTTAACATGTTGAAATTAAAAGCATTTTATATCATCGAACCAATAGATTAACTGTAAATACTATTAATTCTAACGGATATATCTCGTATATATAAAAAGAGTAGAGATGAAACTTCCATATAATATATTAAAAAAAAACAATAATATTTTGAATTTATTGGAAGTATTAATGAATCTCGAAATTAAAATGTGTGAAATCTGTTTACAACGATGATTTCAGTAGAAACTAGTTGATTCATTTGATGATATTTCTATTCGGTGAATTGTTATAGTTGCATTTAAAAGACGTGTGTATATGGCCATTTTAACTCAGTTTTTGTACATATTTCATGTTAATTATTTATTTCTTT
Source organism: Macrotrachela quadricornifera (assembly GCA_022393335.1). Lineage (NCBI taxonomy): Eukaryota > Metazoa > Rotifera > Eurotatoria > Philodinida > Philodinidae > Macrotrachela > Macrotrachela quadricornifera. The sequence continues at coordinate 19,456 of JAJEKB010022060.1, read as the reverse complement.
TTGAGGGAGTAATATAGACAGTTATTGATAGGACTTTTGTCTTAATTTTTCTGTCGATATGTGTGGTAAGAATCATAGAAATTTTACTAAAATATTAACGCCAAATAAGAAAAAAAAATTTCAATGCCTTGTAACCTTTAGTTAGTATTCAAATGTTGTTATTCGGTCCACATGAGATAGATATATTGTCAGTCAAATATAAAAAGAAGTAGAATTATTAATCTAATTTGAATTAATTGTCAAATCTATTCTCAATTTTTTGATGATTTTACATTTAGCGATGCGCATGTTATTAACATCAACAGAAAGTTCAATGAATTGTCAAGTAATGTTCAATTAAGGAGAAAATTGCATACTTTAATATACTTCAGATTTTTTTGTTTTGAGTCGTGACAATCAAAGATCAATGAATTAGTATAAGGCTCAAAGGGCAAAAGACAGATGTAACGGATATTCCACAGTTTCGTTGGAAAAAGTCTATTTTATGAAAGATTTTTAGAACCTGAGAATCTAAATTTCTGATAATAAGTCTTTCTTCACCGAAAAGAATCCGAAACTGAGTGACATTTTTCGTAACAACTCGTTGAGCATTTAGTTTTCAGTAAATGAAATATTAATAGAAAACTTAATAATTAAGTGATTTGTCAACATCCAATATTAAAGAATTAAATACTAGTTATTACGCAATTTTTAATAATATTGATCGTTAAATCAACAAGTCATAATTTTAATTTAAGGCAATGTGTTCATTCCTAAATGTCAACTTTAATACACCTCAATGTATTTTAAAGTGCAAAAGTATCATGTTTTCCCCTTGAGCCATTGTGAATCGTATGTTTATTTTTTCTTTCTCCATCTTTTCTTAATATATACTTAGAATATTATGCAACAAAATAAGCCTAGAGATTAAAGAAGGAAAATAATTCGAAAAAACAAGTATTAATGTACATAATAATACATAGGAATTGTAAAGTGAATTCATTTAGATCTCACAATAATCACGAAGGATTGAGAGAATCATTTTTCAAAGTGAATTATTCATAAAAATCTTTTTTTCGTACTGATATTCCCAGGAGTATTTATCTCTCATATTCATTTTATATAAGAATTTTGTCAACGTAAGACATAGATAATAAAAGAAAAAAAATATATATACAAATGAGTGAGAGAAAAGAGCGGTGACAACACTTTTATACAAATAACAATAAATGAATATACACTTATTAACACACAAAAAAAGGAAAGGTTCACTATCTGACACACACACACGTACGTACGTATATGTTACGGTCAAAATTGAAATTCTAGCTTTGACCAGACAAAATTAGAATTTTATTATCATCAACTGAAATACTAAGATAAAAGCAACACTAAGAATACGAGTAAGATTCCGATTAGTGATCAGGACGAGAGGAGTTCAATATGAATCTTGTAACTGTGAGTGAAATTAGAGCGAATAATGGTGTAAAACCATAATCTTACTCAAAAATTTACCCTCACTGAGAACCCTCTCTGATACTCTCAATATCGTCCTTGATCTTATTATTGTTTTTTGGTATTTATTTTTTTTCTAGTATTACAGTTTACGAAAATAAAACTGGAATTCCAATTTTGTCCAGACACATTCAAAATTTGACCAGATTCCAATTTTGACTGTAACATATATATGGGCACGATCAACCGCACTGATGCCACATTTCGATACAGTCCTATTGTGTGGATAAAACATGGAATTGGCCTGAACAACACCATGTTTTATCCTTAGAATAGAACTATATCAAGATGGAGCATCCGTGTGGTTGATCGCGCCTATATTTAAAACAAACGAAAAAAAAAGCCCTGAGAAAACTATTAGGCGTATCGATATTTGCGTACTGAATCTGTTGTTAAATCAACACAAAGTACACAACCATCATGTGTTGTTGCTAATGAACATGGACGTCGTAAACGTTGATTATAAGAATCAATAATACGTAATAAATGTCCTTGATTATCATAAATTTCAATATATGCATTACCATCTTTTTCACATTTACCAGCTAATAAAAGACCATTTTTATCTACACAAAGTGCTGTATAAAAACCTATGAAAATAAAAAAACAAATAAATTAAATTTAGAAAAACTAAACTTTTTTCTTACCTCCTTTTGTTGTTTGAATATTAATAGATTTTGAATGTTGATGTAGAGATTGTTTATGATGTGATGCAATAAGATCAGGTGGTTCATGTGTTACATGTATATCAACATCAACAATTTGTTGTTGATTTATAGATGATATTTGTCGTAAATATTTTCCATCGTATGATAATATATGTATACGATGATCACTTATTATAATTTCATCTTGTAAACCAATTGTAAATGCTTTTATTGTTTTTATACCAAATGAACGTGTATCTATTTTATTTAATAAATCACCTGTACGATTATCAATAATTAATAATGTATTATTGTCACATATAAGTAATGAATTAATATGCTGTTCAAATAAAGCTATTTGAACAGGTTCATTAAATAATGAACATGTTATTTGATGATTTATATTAATTTGAGTATTATTAAGAGATGTTGATGATGAATTTTGATATATTAATGTAAACTCTGTTATGAATTTACTTTTCCAATTAAGTAAATAGAATGTTGATGTAGATGAACGATAAGCTAAACCAGTACTTGAGGGTTCAACAAGTGATTCAGTTGCTAAAAATAAAGAAACTTTTTTATATTTCTATGCTTAGAACAGTTAATAGTATTTTTTTTTAAAAGTCGTGCCATTGGTACATGATAACTATTGTCCATTTTCAAATAGAATAGATTTGATTGTTCATTGAATCATTCGGTGATGCTGATAGCTATTCAGTTTACCTTTCCGTTGTTACAAAGTTAGGGTACAAGTCTACTGAAGAATTGAAATGCTTGAAAGATTTTCTAGGAAATTCTTGGAAAATCACTGTCTAATTCGATCAATTAACTATATTTTCAATTTCTTTTGGAAAAGGTCAAAATTCCGTAATTTGATTTTTCAACATGTATCTAACAAAGGGTTGAAAATTCAATAAAATATTCATCATTTTCTAAGGAAAGATTGAAAATATCTACAAATTTCAAGATTTATAGAATAGAAATTGGATTACAAGACACCTAAATTGGAATCGAATTAAAGAAAACAGACAATGATTTTTCATAAACTCCTTGGACGTTCATAAGAAGATTTTTCAGTATTTTCGTTCCTTGATACTACTTGTACCTCTACTCATGGACTTTGTAACGGCGAAAATCTAAGCTCAAACAAGTATTAGTATAAATGAGTTATTCAACCAACAACTAAGTCCATTCTATTTTGAAACAGGGACTATAACAGACAGATTATAAAGAATTGTGCTACTGGTTTTTTTTCAAATTTTCTCCTAATACTAAGCAAAGAGATCTTCGTTATCATAAATGCAGCAAGACATGGGATCAATTTATCTTTAACAAAATATTTACAATATACTAGATATTGAAATCATTTTAATTCACTCAGTATGCCATGATAATTAAAATCTATCTTCTTACCTAAATGTTCAATAAATTTTCCATCAGTAGTAAGACATTTAATTCGACTATTTCCCGGATCGAGTATATATACTTGTTCTCGTTCATTATAATTATCGACAATGACACTCACCGGCATTGATAATTCATTTTCACTTCGACCACGTTTACCTTTAATTTACAAGAAGAAAAAAAATCCAAATATTCTTCTTATTATTATTTTATTTATTTACCAAATGACCATAATGGATTATTATGTTTTGTTACATCAATTATATATGGTGAAGCTGATATAGGACGATCAAATATTCTTATATCAATTTTATGATTTCCACTAATTAATGGTCGAAATATAATTGTATATGATCCACTTTGTTTATCATGTAAATCATATTCACATAATTTTCCATATGGATCCCAAATATTAACTGTTAATGGATCACCACCATCAATACGTACATTTCCATTATAATCAACTGTTTCAATATGAATAGCACATTGAAGATTAGCAACAGGTGGTTCAATTTTTGCTCGACATAATGGTGGATATGTTGATGATACACGTATACGACCAACACTATTTAATGAACGTGCTAAATCTTGTAAAGCTTGATTATGTCGAAATTCAAATTTCATAAATGAATTTTCTCGTGGTTCACCTAATAAAGACATACGTTCAATACGATCATTTAATTCTTGTATACGTTGTGTTAATATATGAATATCTGATGCTTGTTGAAATATAGCACATTCTTGTTCAATTTTAGATTTTTCATCTAAATGAAAAAAAAATAAAGAGTTCAAAAAAGAAAAAGAAAATTTCTATTTACTTAATATAAGATTTAATTGATCATTTAAAACTTTTAATTTATAATCTCTTGTTGTTTTAAGTGATTGTAATAAATTATGGCGACGATTTTCAACATAACTTTTTATTTCATTAAATGATCGATTTATTGCTTCAGCTAAAATAATAAAGAAAACTAAAATATTAATGTTGTCATAATTAAATTATAACTTACCAGCTTTTTCCATACTACTATCAAGTCGAAGAATTTCATTATTAACAAGTTCAAGTGCATGATCCAAACAAGTGGTAGCTAAATAAATAAAATTCCGTTTTTTTTTATATTTAAGAATATGTTTTTCTTTTATTCTAATGTACAACATGAAGTTTCTCAATCTAGTCTAATTATAACACTCTTCTAACTTTGTTCGATTGAACTGAAATTATTCTCTAAAAGTACAATTGTTCGTTTTTAGTTTTAAATCTTTATATAAATCGTGCAGAAAGTCAATTGTACCTAGAAAGATCCTTTGTTAAGTATATGATTTTCTTTTGTTCTATCTGTGAGAAAGTAAACTTTTTCTTGTTAACGTCATTGATGATATTTAACAAAAGTTCTCTTTAACCTTGTCTGTATAGATTTGAAATGTAAACATGTCTTTATTATTAGTAAATTTATCAGCCTGTTTGCGTTAACTATATCGAAGATATTCAAATAAAGTTCAAAATTATCTTTGAGATATAGTCATAAGTATATATTTAAAAATTCTTACTTTTTGATGCTTTAAAAGAAAGTATTTCATTCATACGTTTAATAGCTAATGAAAATGGTACAACAGTATGTTCAGCTGATATTTGATGTTGATCACATAATTGACAAAAAATTTTATCGCATGTTTCACAAAATAATAATTCTTCATTTGTATGTGAATCACATTTGGGAATAACATCACGTCGCTGACTAACTAATAAATCAAGTAATTGATTAACTATAAATGATGGTGGAAATGAAGTAACACCACCTGAAATTATTTTCATTTTTCTATACAAAACAAAATGGATCTTTTCAATTATTTACCTCGAGGCAATAAAATATGTTCTCGACAAATAGGACCTATATATATAAAGAATAAAAATAAATGAAAAAATTGATATTAACATACATTTAATAGCATCCGATCTTGGTTGTGAACTAACAATACGTTCTAAACATTGACGACAAACTGTATGTGAACATGGTAATAATTTAGGTTGATGTTCATGAGAATCCGATGAATATTGATTTATACATGTTGAACATGTCAAAAAATGTTCTGTAAAATCTTTAGCATTAATATTGATTGTTTCTACTAATGTTGAACCCATTTTTATAGTGTTATATATCTCTTATCGTCATATCACATCTAAAACTCATAATTTATATATATATATAATCAACATAAATTGACATTGATGCATGATTCAAGATGAAAAAGAAAAAGAAAGAATAAGCTAACGGCAAGGACACATATAACCTTGGCTTTGGACCGTCGACACTATAATATTCTAGTTGTTTAAATATATAAATATAGACGATGAGTAAAGATCAACGAACCATCGGAGCAATGATATGATAAGTTAACTGAAGCTCAAGGAGAAAAATAATAAGATGAAAATATAACATGTATATGCTATATCTTGAGAAGATTTTTATAGAAAAAAAATATATTACTTTCCTTAAAAGTTCAGATTACTTTCACATATGTTTATTAAATGATTACTGAATATATTATTCTACAATTATTTTTTTTTAATTTTCAAAATTTTATGATCTGATATTTTAGCTAAATTCTCTCAACTTTTTTTTTTTATTTAATAATGAATACTTAAATAATGTTTGTAAATAACTAAAATTTTAAAAGAACTCTATTTCCTTTAATTTTTCTTCTATATAATTAGAAGAAATCAAGATTTTAATACATCAGACAGTTTTCAATAAATTGATTTCCGCAAGACAAAATACTTACTTATACTTAATGATGAATAGATGCCTGCAGGAATGCCATCTCATTTATTCACTCACTGACTAAGAAGAAAAAAAATGACGTTTTGTGCTTCTGTTTGATTTAGAATGGCATGAAAGAAAAAAAGAAAGAAGAAGAAAAAGGAAAAATGAATAGAACGCAATGACGACACGCCAACATTCTCTTTTTTTTCCTTTCTTTTTTTTTGTTTCTATTCTATATAAATCGATTACAGATGAGATGATCATCTGCTTCTATATGTAGCTATTGTGTTACTGCTCGGCTGACGATAGAGAACAAATAACAGAATAACGAAAAAGAAAATAACGCGTAACGCCCGAACAGGGGCTCGAACCCTGGACATTGTGGTTAAAAGCCACACGCTCTACCGACTGAGCTATCCGGGCCATGGTAAAACAAGGACAAAATTATTTAATCTTTTATTATATATTTCAAGGATAAATTTAAAATATAGAAATATTTCCTTTCTAATTCATATTATAATGATGAAGAAGTGGTAAAAAAAATCTTTTCATAACATTCATTTTTTTTTGTATACTCATGTGCATGTCATATTGACAAAAAGCAGTGTAAGTAAAAAATCGACCTTGCATCATGTCATTCATTTTGATACTTGAATATTTTTTTATGCTTCTCAAGTCAACGACAATGAATAAATCAAGAAACATTATCGTTTCTCAAGGTTTGATTATACAAAAAAAAAAAAGAAAAAAGCAGACAAGTCTGTCAATATGGAGTACAATACTTAATTTGATTCATTCAATCAAATATCTATTTATTGGACAAAGAATACTAATATGATGAATTCTATCAGAAAGATAAGAATTTTATATTATAACATCTAACATCAACATCTCACATTACAAAAAAATCTAGATTTGTTTATTCTATATTTATGATCTTTTGTCTTTTTCATTCATTCTATTACTATCTGTAAGTTAAGCAGACTAGAAAAATAAAACTAAATTCAAATGTGTAAATCTCAAAATAAATGTTACATGATGATGATAGAATATGTATATATATATATATATATATATATATATAAATATATAGACAAGTGTAGAAGAAACCTTGAGAAACCAAACAGATGATGAAATTGATTAATCTCAACTAATTTTATCACGAACGCATGAAACAATAACTTACAAAGAAATCTCTTGGGTACAATGTATGTTTCAACCCATCACCATTCTCATGTCGACCGAACTGCCCATTCTCATAGTCATTTTTTGATCTATTCTTTTCCTTTCTTTCTTTTTCTTTCTGTTTTTCTCTACTTGTTCTTCTGCGTCCGTACACGACACAATGTTCATTTTTTGTTCCTTCTCTCTTTCTTCTTTTGGTCTAGCTGGCCGAACATTCATTGAACAACGCATGCAAACATATGCAGCAATATATTAAAATGAGACTCACTCCCATTTCTTCTTTTTCTCTACCGCCACCAAATAATAATCATATCAATAAAAGAACACATACACATAGAAAAAGAAGGAGAGAGAGAGAGAATGTCGCCTCACTACTATTGATTGTGCAAACGAGAAGAAAAAAGAGAGCTTGATTATCCTCACACTCACATTGAACTCTACTCTTTGTAAAAATCATTATCTGGTGTTTAAAAAAAAATGAAAACAATAAGAACAAATCAGTGTTATATATTAATCAATATATCATATATTCTATATAATAATTAATAAAAGCATATATTGAATTTAATATAAATCGATCATTGAAAAAAAAAACTATTATACACATTAAATGTTTATTCTTAGTGCAGTAAGCTTATTTTAAATGAGATGTAAAGACTATCGATAAGTTAATACACCTGTCAAATTTTAGACATGATAAGCTAAGATAAGTCTTATTCAGATTATTATAATAAATAAATCTAGACAAGTCATGTCAATCGATTCACTTCTAATTTTGTTTTTATCTGATAATAAATTAAATATTTCCATGTTTATTTAATTACTAATGAGAAAATCAACTAAATTATTTCTTTTAATATATTGTAAATAAAACTACGAATTAAAATTAATTCAAAACAGAATAGAAAGATAGTTATGTTTGTTTATTTCGTTAAATGAAAAAGAAAAGGTTAAGTTTCAAACGAAATTCAAAGTTGAATGAATACAAAAAAAAATCGACTAAAGAAAAAAAAAACTAAGATGTTTATATTTAATCCATTCATAAATTCATCAGTTGTCTGATGGTTTCTAAAAATTCATCATAAATAAATTTATTAATCTTACTGTTTTCTTACTGTTGGTACATGTCGATCGGGTCTTGTTATTGGTAATGAATAAGGTGAACGTAAATCATTTTGACAATTACTATATGCCATACCTATACCCATCCCTGTACCTAAGAAAACAGGCCATGGCCGACCTAATTTTATAAAATAGAATTATGAATATTTTCAATATCAATGAATAATATTTACGTTTGAAGAGAATAGCCGAAAAGACAAGGCCCAATGCCAAACCCGAGGCTAAAATAATAATTATTTGAAGCAATAAAAAAATTGATAAAAAATATATATATATATTTAAACCTGTTTTAACAACTGCATCTGTCAAACAGCGATCCCATTTTTCACCATTTACATCTTCAGATGCTAATGAACGATTTTGTGACGTCATCTAAAATAATTATACAGGTGCATATAAATTAGTCTAGTTTTGTAAATTAACTCGAACAAAAGACTGATTTTATTCAAACTTATTGAATGGTTTATTTATTCGACCAATACAACAAATCTTGTCACCATACTATCACTATCTATCGGTAATGTAACACAAATATTTGTCGCTAGTATCTTCAATAAAATGTCTGATCATTTTTTCGAGCTGTTATCTATCATTATTAGTCAAAATAAGTAATCTAATTTAATAATATGGCATTATTATGTTTGTTTGGATGGTTTCAAAGTTCATAAATTCATCTTGATGTTAGATAGAGAAGTTAAATAGCATTTTTGAAAGAGATTAATGATAAAAGACCACATAAAACACTGTTTAGTGGAGGGGAAAATGCATGGTTCAGTTCGAAAAATAACGGATGATGTAAAAGTTCTGCATTGACTTTCTTTTCATTTTTGTCTCACATACCAATATTCTAGGTTCTTGATTTTTTTTTCATTAAAAAGAGTAAGATATCTATTATAGAACTGTATAAATAAATTTCATTCAAAATTGAGGATGAGAAGTACACTTGTTCCATTGATTTTGTACTCTGCTTTGAATGTTTTGAGGAGCATTTTATAGAAATACAACCAATGCGATGTGAGCTTTCTAATCATACCAAAAGTATTCGAATTATAAAAAATCAGAGGTTTCGAAAGAAACAACTTTATTAAAAATTTGATATTTCATTTTACAACATCCAATGAAATCTTTCTCATAATGTCGAACGAAGAAACTCTATTGTGTTTTAAATAATATATTTCTGTAGAGAACTCTAGCAAACTTTAATTATATGTAAAATAAACAATTTCTCCTAATTTCGTTACCGAAAGAAATCTTAATTTTCAAAATCATTCTTTTATTGTGAGCAATTTGTAATGCTAAAGAGTATGGGAAAAACGTCGATTTCAAACTCGGTTGATCATTTGAAAATTTTATTTCTGTTTATTTATAATGCTCAATCGTAATGTGACAAACCCTAATATAAAGGTCGGATAAGATAAACTTTTTTAGCGGATGAAATTTTTCTTCCATATTTAAAGAAGTTGAAATGTATTTTTTCAGATCAGATTTCTACTTAAAACTTTTTTGCGTCTGATAAACATTTTGAATCAAATGTTTTTTTTACACAATTTTGTACTGGACATTTTACTCTTTCTAATTCTAACGAAAAAAGAATCAAGAGTCCAGGATATTCGTACGTAGTCCGTAGATGAAAAGGGAATGAATGCAGAACTTTTACGCTACCCGTTAATCTCATTAGGTTTAATGACATTCTCAGCTCCTGTAGGAAGTCATTACTATTGACCAATCAATAAGATAAAAGAATTTTTGCTGTATTAATGACATACATATCTATTTCTAGATCTTATTATTTTTAACTTGTAGTGTCATTCGCTGTTATTATTTAATCGATCAAACGAAAAGTTCTTCAGAAAAACTGAAGAAGTTACGTATATGAAAAATTTATTCATTTGATACTTTTTAATAAATAGAAAGCTTTTAGATTTTATTAGATAGACAGAAAAAATAAATGTCATTAAATTATTCTTTGTACGTCATTATGATATTATGATGTCAAAGTACTTTTGCATCAAGAGAATCTCATTAACTATAGTGTGTCCAAAGAGTCTGTGCGTGTGATCGGTTTTTGAATAAATCAAGAACGGAAAAAGCTAGAGACCTACGTTTTTCACCAGTCGAAAGACGAAATTCCTTTAAAACTAATCATTTTTAAAAAATATAGAAAAGAAAGCATGAAAGTCACATACAATACACAGAAAGTTTCGATTATGACCTTTGATTTAGACAGAGAAACTTCAGATCTATAGTTCAACATGCAACACAAATAGCTCTCTAATTGCATTCTAATGTTGGCCAAATTAAATTATGTATTTACATGCGCAAATGATAGGAAATTTTGCTGATGTTTTAGTTATTCAAAAAACAGCCGCGCACACGGACTTTTTGGATAAACTATAATGAAAAGTTTGGACGCTTATCTTTTGCTAATAAAGCAGAATCTGATGTGTATTGAAAAAAAAATAAAAGGATTTGTTTTACAGACCTGGTTAACATATATCGATTCTCATACTTGAAATGCTAGATTAAATTAGTTTAAAAATTGAATTATTTTTCAAGCTACTTGTATATAAGGATGTTCTATGTCTTTAGATTGATCAATACAGTATGAGATACAAAAATGTTACAAGAAATGATACCTTTCTGCTCATCTAATGAGACGACTTATATAGAAAAATAGTATCAAGAATAAAAAATATCAGGAATGTCGTTACATTATAAAAATTTTTACATTCATTTGGGATTTTTTTTTATGAATTCTTTATCAATGTTGTATGTACTGATTCATTTATATTTCAATGCAAAAAAAGTGATAAAAAAGAAGAAAATCAACATAATGAATATTAATAACACTGTTTAATTTCTATTAAATCTTGAAGAAATAGTAGAATTTTATAGTTTTGATGTAGAATTTGAATTTTTATTCATTTTTTTATTATAACGGAAATTTTCGATCTTATACGATCATTATCAACCATACCACTACCAATTCTCCTAGGTGTTACAAGACACAAAACAAAATACAATAAAATGAACACGAAAACATAAACAATTTTATGATTGTAACAACACTAACATTTAGCATCATGACAATTTACATCATTAACTGGTGTTTTCCAATATTTGAATGTTGTTGATCAAATTCAATACCATGTACCTATATGTATTACTCAGGATTAAAAACTACATAAATTTCTACTATTTTTTCAAAATTTATTATAAAATCTCAAGATTCATCAATTTTATCATCTATTAAATCTTATTTCAAAGTAGTTAATACTGATGAACACATTACTAACTAGAAGTATTTCAAACAATAACTCAGCATTTTAAATACAAAGAATAATGTATGCATTTTATTTTTAATCCAGACATGCGATGCTCGTGTCTTTGGCAGTTAGATTTATACGAAAAACTTGTTTCGAAATACTTTTTATACTTTTTAAATCTTGATTATAAGTGAAATATGAATTCAAAAGCTTTTTATTCCACATACTATCATCTATGGAATAGTACTCTAGTTTCCATCGAGAATTCATATGAACTCTAGACTAATTCAACAAGAACATTGCATTACATTTTAATCAAGTCATAGCAAAACTACAGAGTCTCGAGAGTACCCAATATACAAAGAACAGACAGAAAAATAATTGATGTGAGTTGCATTTATCTAGTCAGTTTTTTATTGTATTGTTATTATTTGCTAATTTCAAAATATTTCAAAAATTTGTTATGAAATTAGCATTAACTTATTTTTTGGATTTGTGATGTCACATCAATAATCAATAGATTTAATTGATCAATATTATAGATTCATTCTACTAACTTTTGTTAAGATATATTTAAAAGGTCAAAGTACGATCTAATGTTATATATAATGTAACATTAAAATCAAACTCATTGAAGTCCTTATGAATTTCAGTTTATGATATGAAAGGTAATTTAGCATATTGTAAATTATTTTCAATGGAAATAAATCTACAAAAGACTATTGAGACATAATATAATTTTAATGTTCATTGTTTAGTCAAAAACAAATGCTATAAAAATATTAAATATTACAATTAAAAAAAGCACTTAGAAAATAAATGAAATAAGTAAATAATATTTTTTTTAAAAAAAATTATTAACAAGATTTCAACTCAATGAACGTTGATACAAAAAAATAAAAACTTTCTTATTTGAAGAATTACAGATTGAACTATTATTCAATAGAATTATGTTCTCGTTCGATTTTTCAAGTATCTATTTGATATTAATCTTGATATTTTGTTTCGAGATATTGGTCATAAAATCTAACAATAGAAATGTTTGTACATTCAAACTTTAAGATAATTATAGTTTTGATATGTGAACATAATAATATGGAAACCATGTATATTCAATATTTGACATAATCATAAAGTTTTTGAGATAGTATATTTTTGAAATTTTGTTGAAATATATCGATCGTACTAAATTTACTAGTATCAAAATGAGTGAAAAATTGAAAGTTTGTTTTTTCAATCTAATCGATCTCTCTTCAATAGTAAAGATAATGTTACTTTAAATGTACATTTGATTATGATTTTATATCATCCTCTTTATATCCAGTTTGATATTAATAAATCTAATCTGATCAATAACTTCAATAAGATTTTAAAAATATTCTCTCTAAAAAACACCTTATGTTTATGTAATACATTGTATATGAATAGTTTTTATATTAATAGGTTCACATGTCAAAATTGAATATTTCGGTCTAGACACATCATGAATGCATCATATATTAACATTGTTCGTTTATTATTAAGAGTACTTATTCGTTGCTCTCATGTTCAATCTTCTTGATGAATAAAATAGCTCTTTTCATTGTAAAATAATCATGAAGATGAATTAAATTGATTGATATAGTGTTAAAATGCTTTTTTTTACAAAAAAAAAACAAATGGGTAAAAATGTCATAATAATACGTGTCAAATCTTTTTTTATCTATATGTTCACAACGTGATTGTTATCAAATCTTTTATTAGTTTTGTAATTATATACTATCCCACGAAAGAACATGCAATATCATATTAAATTGAATCCTAATAAATTTTTCTAAAAAGTTGATGGAGTTAATAGCTGTTATATGATGTATTGATTTATCATTGGATTATTCTATGTATGTTATTTATTTAAAGTGTTTAAAAAAATATATATATATCCACTAAACAAAAAAATATATTCTAACGTCAACTTTGTCATTAATTATTAAATTTTCTTATTGATTACGCTTGTTATTTTCCTAATTTTCTTTGTCTTTCAAAAAAATAATAAGAAAGAAAAAAAAAAGCCTTCAATGTTGATTACAATAGTCGGGCTATTTTGTCATCACGCTACTTAATACGAAAAAATTCCTTTTTTTTTCTCCAGTGTTATATGTCATGTGTAATGTATGCATAGTCTAACTTCTGACATAACTTTATATTGTCATTCATAGTAATAAAGTTTTTTTTTTTGTTCTTTTCTGTCTATCTGAACTAAAAAATGTTATTCCATTATGTATATATGTTTTTCTCTTCTGAATACTCCGTTCATAGGATGACATAGCCATAACTAACCGTCGAATCACAAAAGCGACATATTTTCTCTTTTCTTAACGTTTGTCGCTTCACTTTGTGTCATATATTTTAGTTCTATATTAGATGTTTGAAAAATAATTAGTCTGTTTACTGTTGAATGCTTTTTTTTCCGGTTTTTTTTTTGTTTTTTATAGAAATCATCAGATCGTGGAATCAAAATAAATGTAGTGTATCCACTTTTGAAACAATTATTTGAAAATTTTAATTACACTTGTTGAATTTAAAAGATGCCTTTAGCTCAAAATTATAAAGATGATGCATGTCTTCTAGAATCGGAAGCATCTTTAACAAAAACATCAATGGATTGTTGTAGTATTAAACCTAATATTAATATACAGCAAGATATTTATATAAACACGAATGTAAGTCACTAATTAAAATATTTCTTATTGTTTATTTATTTTATTATGCTTTCATAAGGTTTATTATTGTCTTATTTATATCAAGTTCTTATTATATATATGAGAGAAAAAAAAAATTCTTTTCTTTTTTATTATATCCCATCCTTGTTAATATTGCTATTAAAAAGCTAATTGTCTTCCTCGCTCTGCATAGACTGATGTTGTAATATTGTCTAATTGATTATTTTTTTTTTAGAAAATTCTTGTTTTTTTGAATAAAAATATATAAATAGAAAAATAAAAAACATTTTCTCTATTCTTTAAAAACTTATTTATGATAAAAGTCATGTAAATTTGTTTTTTAATCAAGTATTATTGCGTGTTATATTAATAGAAAACTTATGAATCTTATTTTATTGATTTTTATCATCAGATAAAAGATATCTGGTATTTAAGATAATTGATAATAATTTATACTTAATCAACATTTGATTAATATGAATGTTTTCTTAGAGATTTTTATCTCTTTTCTAAATCAACGATTTTAATTGAGTTGTAGGAAATGTTTGGAGTTTATGCAATATATTGCATGTTTTATAATATCTTATTGAGATTTAGAATCTAATGATATATGATAGGTTTTCATGGCAATTTAAGATCAAAAAGATAACTTATGATTTTTATTTTGTACCTATTAAAAGTCATATTTTAATTAATTGTAAAACAAGATGAAATTTTTCCATGATTTCCCATGGCAATGTAAAAAAATATGCAGGTTATAATATAACAATATGTCTTCTTAAGATGACAATTATTTTTTTCAAAAACAAGGTAATAACATTAACAAGATTTTTATCATACCTTATCTTATGTCAATATGACCTACATAGAAGTAATTTAATTCACTTTTATTTAAAACGATCCAATTCTATATAAAATCTTAATGGTTTTTTTTTAATATAAATTTATTTTTTCTAGCATGGAATTAATTTTGTTAAACATGATTTTCCTTCTAATATTATTCCAACAATAACAAGCAATCATAATATTTTAGCTGATGATGATTTGCCTGAAATTATTTCTCTTGTAAGTAAAAATATTTATTTTCTGACAAAAACATTAAAATATGAAACACTTAAAAAAAATGATCTTTAAATAATAATATAATGAATACTAACAGAGTGAAAAAAAAATTAGTGCACTTAAATATCCATTATACTCAATCGATAATTAAATAGCGAGTGTTACATAAGAATATATTTTTCGACAATGAATTGTCTTTATAGGGCGAGAAAAATTTTTATTAGCACAGAGAAAAAGGATGACGTCAATATTCATCTTTATACTAGTCCGGTTAAATGCTCTCGTATGTAGTGACGATAGTATTAGTTCACTCAGCAACGCCCAACATCTGTTGTGACGAGATAGAAAGTGCTTTTTTTTTCTTTTCTCTCTCGTTTTTTTCTTAGCTAAAAAATTTGCTCTCCCACTCATTCTTCTTCTTTTCTTTTTCTTTCCTTCTATGTTTTGATCTTTTCTTTTCATTCGTTTGCAACATGACGTCTATATGCACTGACCATGTACTTTAGTTAATATTATGAATTTTTTACTTTCGTAATTGCGTAAACGAATGTACCTATTTATCCATTGATGAAAGACATTCTATTACAGCATAACATGTACATGGATTCACTTGAGCTTCCGCATGTTGCCCATCGTCATACATTTTATCTGAGTTCATGTGAATCAGGTACCGAAATTGATACTCACGATTCAAATATATCTTCACGACATTCATCATCATCGTCATCATCATCATTAAATATTGGCATATCAACAACAAATTCATCTATTCATACAAATAGTTTTTTGGATGTACTCAAACGTTTACATTTTCTATCACTTCGACGTCAAAAAAATGGAAGATATCGAACACTTTCGTCATCATTACACCTGTTCTTTAAAGAACATCAAAAACATCAATCAATAAATCAGTTTTGTAAATCATCATCTAGTTCACAATTAAGAACAGATAAAGAAAAAAATCTTCTAACTAAAAAAAGCAATAGTTATCATCAGTTACATATTAACAATACAAATAAAGATAAACATTTTAATACTAAAAACAATATTTTTAATAATCAAAGATTATTATTACGACGTGTAAGAACATCTGATAAGACAGTTAGTGAAGATAATAATACAAATACAATGAGTTCATTGGATTTAGCTTCAATAGCACCAACAGTATTAATCACAGATGCATGTTCTTCAGCTACATGTCTACAAAAGATCACATCGATCGATGTAAAATGTGTAAGTCAATTGTTTTCTTTTCTATAAGAGTATATTTATTGAATGTAGAAATAATTAGACTACTATTGTTTACATAGTGGTATTTCTTTCTATCATTTGACACGAAATCCATCGTATTAGTGAAACTGTAGGCTATGTCTTATTCTCTTTCATTTCTTTTTTCTTCTTTAATAATTACTACTTGTATATAAAAATATGTTATTGTACTTTAGTATATAACAGATGCAATTCCTGAGTTTTTTTCTAAAGACAACAACAATATATATATAATTATAATGACACACCTTATTTGAAGATTACATTTTAATTAAAAAGCAGAAGAACGACTCTTTTCTTTTTCTCATATGTATGCGGGCACATTGCTATCACATAAGACGTCATCAATACCGCCTACTATAACATGTGTGTTTTCGTTTCTACAAATACACAATACCACTTCTTGAATATAGATGTTTTTACATTACCATATATATTGATTCTCTATTATTAACGAAAGAAAATGAAAAAAAAATGTTTGCGTAGGATGGGTACAGTAGCTGTTTCTGTGTCAATGTACTTTGTAATAGTACAAAAGTGACTGTAGGCGACATGAGAAAAATGAAAAGATAGTCTATATAGAATCTAATATAAATATTTATTTGCCATATATCTAAAAAGGAAACATTTATTGAATGTGTTTTCTATGTGATAATCTAAGTTTCTTTCTTTTATCTTATGTGTTGGTTTTAACAGTCATTGATGGCAACAAATATTGACCTTGTTTTTCTTCTAGTTGTTATTGTGTTGTCTTATTATTTCACCTTGGAAATGTGCATCAAAGTACACTTAAATCTTTCTGAAGAATAAAATATGAATAATAACAAAAATAGAAAAAGAAAATTATTAACTTATATTGTAAATATGATATATAAACAAAAAAACAATCAATTTAAATCTTCTTTTTTTTTGAGGTCGTTTAGTACGAAAACAAAAAAATATCAGAAATTATTGGTGATATGTTATTGTGTTTATGAATAAATATTTACATCACGTTTTTTAATATTGTTAGTAATAGTATAAATGAAAGAAAATTTATCAAAGTTTTGTGACGATAATAAGAAAAAAAAGCACGTAGGTGTCAACGTCACACCAATGAATAAAGAAAAACAAACCTTTGATTTTTCGATCGTTTTTTCTTATACCGCCTTTGAATATGTAAGCGTAGTAAACAACTCCTTCACTCTTTTATTCATATATAAAATGATTTGACAGTTGATGCACGTGTTATATAAAGTAAACGCATCTAGAAAGTCAGGTATTTTGTTTTTCATTTCATCTATCATCAACATTGATCAAATAATTGAAGAGACGAAAGAATCGATTAATACATTATATATATTATGTTTCTTTTTCATGAAAAATTACCTGACATGTTACAGACACTTTTTTCATTGACATTGGGTTCCTTTAATGAAAAAAGTACCCACCAAAAATCATTAAACTATGATGTATGATAGAAAATTTTAGTTACAAAAACAAAATAAAGAAATATTTGATTATTTTAGGATGAACACAATAGTATTGAACATGAAATTGAAATTACTAATGTTACAAGAGAAGGATGTGATCGAGCTGATTCATCTCAGTTTGAACTATTACATACTCTTGGCGCGGGTTCATTTGGAAAAGTAAGAACAATTTCTTTTTCTTTATATTAAATAAAATTATATTGATTTCTTTTTTTTAAATAGGTTTTTCTTGTTCGTAAAATTATTGGTCCTGATACAGGTACACTTTATGCAATGAAAGTATTAAATAAAGCTAGTCTCAAAGGTTAGTATAAGTTTTTTGAAAAAGAAAAAGATAGTTTATTTATTTATTTATTTATTTTTAAATAGTTCGTGATCGTCAACGAACAAAAATGGAACGAGATATACTTGCACAAATTTCTCATCCATTTATTGTTAAACTTCATTATGCTTATCAAACACAAGGAAAAGTTTATTTAATACTTGATTTTTTACGTGGTGGTGATCTTTTTACACGTCTTTCAAAAGAAGGTATATAGACATATTTTTTTTTATTTTTTAATTAATTAATAAAATTTTTCTTTTAGTTATGTTTACTGAACGAGATGTTCAATTTTATTTAGCTGAATTAGCACTTGCACTCGATCATTTGCATTCACTTGGTATTGTATATCGTGATTTAAAACCTGAAAATATTCTTCTCGATTCTGATGGTCATATTGCATTAACGGATTTTGGTTTATCAAAAGAATCAATACCATCAGAAGATTCTAAAACATTTTCATTTTGTGGTACTGTTGAATATATGTCACCTGAAGTTGTTTCACGTAAAGGACATTCACATGTAACAGATTGGTGGTCATTTGGTGTACTTGCATTTGAAATGATTACGGGACATTTACCATTTCATGGAGCAAATCGTAAAGAAACAATGAATATGATATTAAAAGCTAAATTAGCTATGCCAACATATCCATCATCAGAAGCTCAAAGTTTATTACGAATGTTATTTAAACGTAATCCAGCTAATCGATTAGGTGCAGGACCAGATGGTTTTCGTAATATACAAAA
>JAJEKB010022059.1:2716-13084 GCA_022393335.1 Macrotrachela quadricornifera | reverse complement strand
AGAAAAGGGCATCTCGGCATATTCAAATTTCTCCATTCAAAAAATAATGTCTGAGACTTACTGAGTGCGACGTAGTGAATTGCGGAGTCACTCCGAAACCCGACTCCGACTACGACTCCGCGGAGCCGGAGTCGGAGTGATAAAAAAAATACTCATCGGAGTCGGTGTCGCAAAAAAATTTTTTTCGGAGTCAATATCGGAGTTACATCAGTACAATACTTAAGTATTTTTATTCTTGTTTAAGAACACTTTTATTCTTCATATGTTAAGTAACGAACAAAAATGTACTACTATTAACATCATAAGTTTAAAGAAGAGCTAATACCACCAAAGTATTCATATCAACAAGCATAGCAGACAAATTAAAAATACTAATCCAAAAAAATTTCTATATCACTTGACTCACCAAAACTCCCATCAACTTCAAGCCATTGTTGCTTTGGAATTGTACAAGAAGATTATTCACAAGACGATGCAGTTATAGATGATATTGATATAGTTCGTTTTCCACTATTATTGTCCATGAGATTTTTCAAAATGGCAAGATTTTTCTGTAAAAATAATAATTCATTGATTTTTTCAGAACCTAAACGTGTTCTTTTTTCAGTTACAACTAGGCTTGCACCAAAACCAAAACTTGTTTTGAAATTTTGGTTTTGAATCTTGGTTTTGTCATGGTTTTGATGGTTTTGGTATTGGTTTTGCCATGGTTTTGGTGGTGTTGGTATTGGTTTTGCCATAGTTTTGGTTTTGATGGAATTATTTTTGGTTTTGAGATGTTGGAAAAATTTTTCAAAACGAATAAATCTATTAAGTGTATCCTATTGTCATAATTTGTTTAAAATGAACTTCCAGTATAATAGGGGATCTAAAGCATGGTTTTCATGAGTCTACGTTATGAAAAGCATAATTATACGAAAGAAAAAAAGTACTCTATCATAGGTGCAATATATAATCCCATAAAGATTGTTTCTTTTCATTCATATATTGTGAGTATTCCAACATTTAATCAAACAGATATTTCATTATAAATAAGTAATTAAATCACATATTTACATATAACGAATCTTCAAAAGTTTTCGATATATTAATTCATTCTCTTATTATAACAGACATATCTATGCTACTAATTTATTCTGCAATATATCAGGGAGAAGCGATACATTATCAAGAGAGGGAGACCAATAGTGGTTCGAAAAGGAAGTATCGAAGGTGTAACACGGCTCAATCACGGATCGTTTTCGTTTTTCTTCAACAAAATCAAGAATCCTTCTTACATTCTGTTCATAAACAATACTATCTTTTCTAAAAAAATATCAAAACATCCTCCAATATTGACTAACTCGGACTACCACTGGAGAAGAGAGAAAACTAATTATAAAGCCGAAGATCTGGTTAGAATTTACTGATTAGTGACAAATAACCTAGTACAATTACTTAACACGTACGTGTATAAAATTTAGAAACAATATACGAAAAAGAGGAAAGGCGAATGATAGACGCATGAGAATCTATGACACTTGTTATACTCAAAATATAAAGACGTAAAAGTCGCATGACTAGACGACAACATCTGAGATCCTGTTAAACAATAAAATGAGTTGAAATCATGTTGTTTTAAGATTAAAAAAGTGACATAAAATGATGTCACGGAAAGTATTCACTTTTATATATCAGATGAATAAGAAAAAATAGAGTTAAAACTATATTATAAGTATCAATACAACTCGTGCTCGGTAAGTTTTGAAGTTTGATGATTAAAATATAGATGACCTACCAGTCACTTTTCTTGAATTTTCTCAAGTCATTGGCGTGTATACTAACTAAAGAAAGAATTTTACATTTCTTCACATAAGTTTTAAAAGCATTCATTGTGATCGCGTTTCTTCTTATCAATATGCTATATTAATCGTCAAGTTTTGCATCTCAGGCATGATACATTTGATTTACTGTCAACTTCGAACAGAATCGTAGAAAATTTGCCAATATGCGATAATTACAGATTTGTCTCTTAGAGTAGCACCGGACGTCTTATTCTTTGCATCAACCCCGATTTTCTTTAGGTTTGATTTATATGTAAATAGTTTTTCGTTCAATTTAATGTGAGGTACACAATACGACAGATTATAAAAAAAAACTTAACTTAAATACAGTTGATAGAATAAAATCAAGTTACATAGATCTAACATTGAAGTATGTGAGAAATATAGTTTGGCGCATATTGTAAATTGTAACTGTTAAAAGCATTTTCAAAATTCAACAATTTTGATACATAAGAACAATAAAAATGAGTTCGAAAAATATCTTTAGTTTGAAGTTAGCTAGTTTGAATTTTCAAGATTGATTTACATAATATTTACATATAAAAAAAACTTCGGTTTCAAGTAATTTCTCATCATTTGGTTTCAATATAAAAATATAAATGGACTTGTTTTAGTATATACAAAACGATCGTATATAGTGGTGCCATCTATACACCATGAGATATCTTTGCAATAGTATATACTTTAAAATATCTTCTAAAATTTAAATTTCAAGAGTTTTATTGTTAGTTACAAAGTTTTTGAAGAGTTAGTTCATTTTAAAAAATGCTTTGTACTAATTATTTAAAAATTTATATTCCATTGGTATACTCAAATATAGCAATGATTCGTTTAGCCCAACCATCATGTAACGTTTTTAACTCGTCATAACTCCTCTAAAATATTTCAAGAAAGATGTAGTGCAGTTTATATAGTCGTGATAATTGAATTGTTTTTATATCAAAAAATTATTTTAAATATTGTTTCGTCGAACACATTCACAACATTATGACTGGAGTAAATACAAATATAAATCATCATAGTAATACAAATGAAACACAATCTAATGTTATCCAACGTTCAAATTTATGGAACTATATGAAAAAACTTGACAATGAAAAAGCAATATGTAACAAATGTAGTAAAATACTTAGTCGAAAAAGCGGTGCAACTAGTGGTTTATGAAAACACCTGTTTCAAATTCACATAATTGAACCATTTGGTACTTCTCCAACACATAAAACATCAAAATCTTACAAAATTTCAATTGAAGAAACGAAAAAAATTGATTCATTAATTATAGCATGTATAGTACAAGATGGACGTAGTTTTGATGATATGAGACGTCCAGGTCTATTCAAAGTATTTAATCACATGTCACCAGGTAAGAAAAATAAAAAATGCTTTACCACTTTTATTTTAATTTCTAATTTAGGTTATATACCTCCACATCGTAATACAATACAGCGTCGATTATAACATCTTCAATGTGAAAAAAAGTCTTTACTTATTAAAAATTTATTAAAAGTTGATGCTATTAGTGTGACATGTGATTTTTGGAGCGACAAACGGCTTTATTCTTATATTTGTCTAACTGGTCATTATTTTACATTAAGTAATAAACTGGTTTCAAAAGTTTTATGTTTTTTATGGTTTCATGATCGTCACACATCTATTAATATATCTACAGTAATTAAAAAAGAACTTAAAGATTTAAATATATTTGAAAAAACACGTTCCATAACAACAGATGGAGCATCTAATATGGTCAGTATTGGTACAACATTACACAGTGTAACAAAACAAATTTTATGTGAGTATTTTTTTATGTTTACTAATTTTCTAAAGTATTTTTTTAGGTACTGCACACCGTCTTCATTTAGTAATATGCAATGGGTTAGGTTTTTGGATCCGTAAAAAACCATCGTCACCATCATCAAATGTTCCTTTAACAACAAATAGTAATTTAAATGAAATTAATTCTGACGAAGAAGATCTTATTGATGATATTGTAATCAATTCAAATTTATCATCAACTGATACTTCATCAAATTCAACATTATCATTTGATACTTTATCTGATTCTAATAGTTCATCGAATAATTCATCAAATTTAATGGACTTAGATGATCGATCAATGTATATAGCAAATACATCTTCAACGAATGATTTAAATGAAGATGTGATTTCTAATGAAAATTTTATTGATGAAGAACCAATTAAAACATCATTTGATATTATTGATAATTGGTCAATTGATGTTACTGAAGATTTTGATACAGTATTAGGCGAAGAAAGTCAATATCAAATTGATGTTTTAATGAAAAAATGTAGATCGTTTGTGAAGTTGATAAACAAATCGTCTATTATTATGAATTATGTTATTAATCTTAAAGCATTATTCAATATTAATCGTTCTCTTCAAATCGACATTAAAAGTCGCTGGAATTCCACTCATCGTTTAATTGAATCTATGTTAGTTTATAAAAAAATTATTAACAAAATTAACAGTAATAAACACGACATTGGTGTTAACAAAAAACAAACAAGTAAACTTTCATGTATAGAGTTGGATCATATTGATTGGAAATCACTTGAAATTTTGAACAAGATTTTAAAGCCTATTTTTGAAGCAACAAGTATTATTAGTGGTTCCAAATATTCAACAATTGGAACTGGTTATTTTGTTATTATGCAAATTCGTGATTTTCTTGAAGATACAACTACTCTTGATAATATTAATTATGATATTGAATTTCATTTAAAAAACATGTTATTACAACAAATCGGCAAATATTTTTTTGAAAAACAGGAACAATTGGATTTATTGAAGGTAAATATTTTGATATTTATTCAATGAAAAATTTTCTATATATTAAGAGTTTTGCATATTTTGATCCAATTGGATTTGGATGCTTGTCAAGAAGAGAACGACGATCAATTGAAGTCAATATTTTACAAACACAAGATCAATATATTGTTCAAAATGATGGTGAAGAAGAAAGTGAAGAAACACAATCAAATACGAATACATAACAAAAAGTTCTACAATCATCAACA
Organism: Macrotrachela quadricornifera; assembly: GCA_022393335.1. NCBI lineage: Eukaryota > Metazoa > Rotifera > Eurotatoria > Philodinida > Philodinidae > Macrotrachela > Macrotrachela quadricornifera. The sequence goes on along the minus strand of JAJEKB010022059.1, from coordinate 8,222 downwards.
TCATCAATATCTAAATTTCTTAGTTCTATTGGTAAGAAAAATTCAATTTCATCATCCAACAGCAAATCAACAAAAAAAAGTACCTTGAATGAAGAATTGGTACTTTATCGTTCATTAGCACAAAAAGAATTTAATTTAGTTGTGTATGATGATCATGAACCTGATGTAGTAAGTTTTATACAAATGAAATGAAATTTTTTTCACCTTAGGATTCCTTCAATTTTTATAGATACAATTTTGGTATGAACACCGATCGGATTTTAAAATGTTATCTAAAATTGCTAAATATCATATAATTTGTCCGGCAACATCTGTTCCTTCTGAAAGTGCTTTTAGTATGGCAACGTATTTATTACGCAAACAACGATCTCGTTTTACACCTATTAATTTGTGTTATTCGATGTTTTTGAAAGATAAACTTGATGACGACGATAATGTTGACATGTAGCATATTTATTAAATTTTATAGTACCAAGTGATAAATATTCAGATATTTTTTTTGTGATATGTTCATATGTGATATATATTTTTTGGATGTGAATTTTCTTTGTCATGTGCTTTTATTTTATTCACTCTACATTACTGATTTATTTACTTTCTTGTTCTGATATATTGAGAATCACGATACACATATATTGATATAATAAATAATGAACTATGATGATCTTATAGAATTTTTGTATTGGGTTGGTAAGAAATTTTTTGCGTCTTTTTCAAAAATTTTATTTATTTCTTTCTAATACAAGAACACAACTATCAATCATTAATATATGCTCCATCACTATCTATGACTTGTTGCCATCGCTGTGGTAGAGAAAGAATTCCGTGTTCGTAAAAGTCTTGAGACTTTTGGTTGAAGAAGTTGAGGAGATCCATTTTGATATGGCTCTCGTCGTTGAATTTTTTCTCCCTTAAATAATCAGAGAGACAACGGTACAGATAGTAGTCTGTGGGAGCCAAGCCTGGAGAGTAAGGCGGATGGGGAACAGTGATCCCTCCGAGACTCAATAACTTTTGGCGTGTCGACTTTGCTACGTGGGGTCTGGCATTGTCGTGCAAAAAGTAAATACGATCTTACTTCCCTTTGAGTTTTGCTGTAACCCGATCCAGTTGTTAACAGTAGAGATCAGCAGTGATGCTGCAACCATCAGGAAGAATTTCCCAGTGAATGATTCCTTTAACGCCCCACCACACGCTCAGCATCACCTTCTTGGGATGTAGATCAGGTTTAGGCGTTGCTACACCTGTTTGACCAGCTCTGAGCCATTGTCGATGGTACTCGTAGTTAATATACAACACCCACTTCTCATCACCAGTAATAAGATTGTGAAGCCATTGATAGTTGCGATGAGAAGTTAATAATTCCATACAAGCATCGACCCTCTGCTGCAGCTGAAGTGGTGATAATTCATGGGGTATCCAAACTCCATATTTCCAAGTTTTGCCTAATTCATGCAGATATGTTTCTACTGCAATGTGAGAGCATCCAAGTCGCTCTGCTAAATACCTTGTAGTCAATCGAGGATCTTGTTCGATAAGCTGCTTTAAAAGATCCACATCCACTTCCAGTGGTCTTCCAGTATGGGGTAAATCATCGAGTTCGAAGTTGCCATTCTTAAATCGATGAAACCAATGTTGTGCTGTACGTATGGAGAGTACATCCTGGCCCATCGTACCACATATGTTGCTTGTTGCTTCCGTTACTTTGCGACCCAAGCGAAACTCGTGAAGCAAAAGCACTCGAAGCTCTCTACGAGATGACTTCATTTCTGATTGAAGATCAATTTCCATTTCGATAATTTCACTGCTATTTAAACGGTATTCATACCACCTATATATACTCTTAATAAGGAATATTCTAGAACTTTCTCGGCTGCTCTAAGAAATTTTCGAAAAAAACGCAAAAAATTTCTTACCAACCCAATAGAAGGTTGAGTGCAATCGAACAGTGACGTATATATAAATGAAAAATTAATATAATATTCATTTGGGTTTATATTTCAGTCATAAACATATCTATGTCAAATGACAATTAATAAAAATTTTCGACAATTGAAAAACATAATATTATGGTATTGTTATCTGTCTAATCGCCAGTCAAAGAATCTGATTAATTTAAAGTTTCATAGAAAACAGTTCATAAAAATACGATACAACAGATTCATTAAGAAATCGATTGAGAATTATTCTATGATCATAAAATAACAATCCACGAATAACTCAATACGACAAAAAAATATTTGACTATGTATTATGTAGACATAGACTCGATACAGTCTATTCTTATAATAAATAAAAGATTCAAGTAAAATATCTCATAAAAAAATAATAATCTATGGAAAACAGTATACTTATGCTCTATAGATACATTAGTAATAAAAGTACATATATACAAGACGAGACAAATTGCTGTAAAAGCAATAAAATCTTTCTGATATTTATATATCAGTCTTGTTAAGACTTTTTTAAACGAACTTGTCACATACTATATATGTTGTAAGTCACAATGTGAAGTTTAAACTATGAAAATATCTCATTAAAAGATATTTCCCCGTGAAAAATACAGATCCTAAAAATCTATTAGTCGCTCATCGGTATATCTTGTCATATCCGAGGTTTCTTTCAATCGAACAGATATAATTCTATAATAAAGCAAAGTAAATCTGGTTTTTCAAGTGAACTGTTTGATTGGTAACACCAAACCAAAAATTATACCGTCAAAATCAAAACTATGATAAAACCAAAACCAAAACCAAAACTATGATAAAACCAAAACCAAAACTATGATAAAACCAAAACCAAAACTATGATAAAACCAAAACCAAAACTATGATAAAACCAAAACCAATACCATCAAAACCTTGTCAAAACCAAAACTCAAAATTAAAACTGAGTCAAAACCAATACCATCAAACCCAAGACTTTTGGTTTTGGTGCATGTCTATCCACAATGTGTCTTTCGAGTGTGTCTTTACTATATCGATTATGTCCAGTTTCCGATAACATTTTTTGTTCAACTTCATCTTTGATTATTGATCCAATATGTTCTGCCGCATTGAGATCAGGCGAATTACCAGGCCAGATATCGTTGCCCCAAAACTCGATGTTGTTATCTCGAATCAGATGTTGAGTCATGTTTGCTCGCATACATGGTGCGTTATCGTGAACAAATATCACATTATCCAGATCAATTACGTTTTCTTCGTCGGTGAGGAAAGGAAATACGTGTTGCATTAAAATAATGTCACGAAAATATTGACCGGTCCAAGATTCACCTTTATCTTTAATTACCCAATGCATTTTTTTCGCGGTGAAAATGATAAAAATGCCGATACACGCTTGGTTTTTTACCATTTCGCGATACCTTTCATCGTCTTCAATATCTTCAACACTTTTTGCCCAAATTCTATCATTTTGATAATTTGGTTTGCGAACTGTCCAAACATAAAATTCATCCGATGGCGCCAGATGAAGAAAATCTTCTTCAGTCCAATTTTTCAACCAATCAAAGAGCCATAATCGATCTGATATATGAGTTTCAGATTTTAACGGTCTAGAAATAACATGAAAAGGCTTTAATCCTTCCCTACGACGGTAATTATTAACTGTTTGTCGAGTAACATATTCTTTTTGCTTCTGTGCAATCTCTTTCGCCACGACAGACCCGCTCTTCCGTTGGCGACCACTTGCTTCACGAATAATGTCCTGAGCAGCTGTCGTTAACTTGAGTTTAGGACCAGCATTTGAATAATCAGCAAAACATTGGTCACACGATTTTTCCCACCATTCTATGGCAAATCCAGTCGTACGGTGAATTTTGTCGGCAATCCATTGTCTATTTATAAATGCTGCACCAGCATCGCGAGCTTCTCGGAAAGTAATGCATTTAATTCTGTCAATCATTCTTTGTTGTTCGGTATCATAAGCACCAGCCATTTAAAATAACGAATGAAAAAACACTGAGATTTCTGTCGACTATAACTTTCAGAAAGACGGAGAACGAAAAATTATTTCAAATAACTAGTATCACGTGGAGAGAACAACAGAACGCCAAAGAACCATCTTGTTGTGTGAGTCATAGTCATATATCATGATCGTTACCATTTTTCTTTCGTTTCCATAGAAAAAATGTTCGTTTTCAATGTCTCAAAACTTATGAAAAATGATTTTTAACGTGTTTTTGAAAGAAAACTTCGTTGTTTTAAAAAGTTTGATACACGAAAGTTCTTCAAAGTCTTACTATTTAGTATCACTAAACCCCATTTTTCACGAGCTTTCAATTGGTATAAAATTCATGATATCTCCGACTCGAGATCATAGTGTTATCCCCCTAGAATAATATTATTTACCACCCTGTACATTGACATGATGCTTTCACACCAAACCAAAAATACCACTAGAAGGAGCTACGATAGAAAGCTTCAATGTTCATTCTATATTACGTATACACCGACGATGTTGAGCCACCGATCCACATAGGCATGTGACAATTTCAATACGGTATTGTGGTATTGGTATACACGCGACAGTCCTGGCACCAAAAGCAAAAATCAATATTTTGAAAACCCAATATCAGATTTGGATCCTCGACCCTGAAAGCCTTTCGTCAAGTTTTAAAAAAAAAAGCATTATTTTCTCAAAATAAGCCTTCTCTGAGTAAAAAATTCGAAATTACTTTTTTTTGGGTCAAAGAAGGCTTATTTTGAGAAAATAAGGTTTTTTCTGTAAAATTTGACGGAAGATTTTCTGGATCGAGGAATCCGAATCTGAAACCGGATTTTCAAAATATTTAGTTTTGCTGTTGGTTCCAGGACCATTGCATATATACCAATACTAATATCAATACTGATCAATACCAATACCACCCATTCTCATCCGATATTGATATTGATGATATTAATATTGCTAGATCCCTAGATCCACCAATTCACTCTTTCACCACTGGCCGACCGATGGATCGGTGAAAGGTGGAGAAGTAAGCGGTGCGTCGTCACTGGTGCTCTCTACTCTTTATGCAACTTTTTTCTAACTCTAGCAATAGTTATAACATCTGTGGGATCAAATGAATCTTTCACGAATTAAACATTGAACAGAACAAAAAACATTTCGACACCAAAATGAGTGAAAATAATAATTTTAAAAAAGTGAATAAATTTTCTTCGAAAACTAGATCTAAAAAGTTCAATTATTTTACCGATTTGGTGATATTCAGCAAGTTGTTCCATTGCAGATAGTTGACGAGCTCTCATATAGATTCATGTAGTTGCTGTAATGTTTTTGTGTTCGACTACAAAAAAAAAGAAAATCTGTGTGCAAAAGTGTTTATTTATTTTTTCTTTTTCTTTCGTTGAAAACATATCTTTTTCATAATGTCGACTATCAAGAAAACAAAACTAGGGGTGTCAGCTTTAGGAATGTCGGCGTTCCCCGTTCCCAAGGAACGGAATGCATATCATAATGCGTTTTTTAGCATTTTTTCAATACATCGTGGTATCTATATGGTATT